>JACEFZ010000249.1:335000-387751 GCA_014155875.1 Cepaea nemoralis
AATAGATTTGATCTTATCTATTGTCTATACTGTCTCAAATATAATGTCCCTTGTAATCTATCACTGGAATCTACCACACCATGTGAATGTTACATTTAAAGTTCTCGTTTAGTTACTATTGTTCGTAGTATATGTATCAACAAACATCACCCATCCTATGTGAACCTTATTACACAGGAATCGTTATATGGATTGGCTCCTCTGAGCCATGTTCCGGTGGACCCTCCTGATCATGTGCCCAGCGTAAACATTATGGTACACCATTCTTCTTGGACGTTATTCATTTTCCTAAAGAAAACATTTGACTGTTCAACTGGTGTTCTTTCCAATTCGGAGTTGAACTTCTTCAAAACTTGTGTAGAGCTTCTTCGTAACTGGCAGGGAACCTGTTAGAGAAATAATACACCGGGTGAAAGCACCAGTCACTGACCCTACCAGCTGAGTGTAGGCCTACAGCCTTGCTCAGATATTTATCAGTGAACTAAACTCTGTCATAGAGCAGATGAGCTTATCACCTAGGTCCGAATCAGGTTATGACAAGGAAAGACCAATAAACAGAGTGCAGAACCCCAGTGTGCACCCCACTGAAAGATCCCACTATTGGACACTTTCCCTATCTCCCAACCCATTCTTAAGTCTCTCCAAATATCACCCCACTACACTATTCTCACTAGCAGAGCTAATTCTCACTTCACTACTCTATTCTCAACTAGCAGAGCTAATCATCACTTCACTACTCTAGCTAGTTTTAACAAGGCTACTGCCTATATCAATTAGGTCTAAATACACTATATTTAAACCTTATGCAACACCGCATCACTCCTGGATGGCATCTACCACTTGCCATAAAGACATATGTTATTTATTGTTCATTAAATCTAACACAGTAGCTCCTCTCCGAATTCCTAACAGCGGTACAGAAACACGTCAGCTCTAGTCAACTGTCTTGTCTACACTCCCTGTAAACAAGTCATGTTTGTGTCAAAGAGCCTTGGGGCGTTCTAGTGACGTTCCTTTGATGTCAACACAGGTGTCTTCAGGGTCAACTAACTCTTTCAGAATAATTCTCTCCCCCTTGCTCAACCAATGCAAAAGTGGTCCCCCTTGTTTCAACAACCAAAACAAGGTAGCCTGTTTTCTGCATTCTCCTAATCGGGCCACAATAACAAGCCTACAATTTTCTGTCGTGTGTGGGACTTTCAAAGACGACTGTATTGATTGATCTTTCCGACACCCCGTAGTAAACAACTTGTAGTTGCGAATCAAACTGTCCTTGGTATTTTTATCATCTGATTGTAAAATTACAGTGATTTCACGACATAGGCCCCCTCTTAAGAGAGTAGTCCATCCCACTCTTTTCCACTGTAAGTTCGATCCAGATGATTTATTCGTCCTCATCAGGAGCTGGGTGTCTTGAGAGAAAATCCGTTCCAACATTTTCCTTCCCATGTATATACTCCACTGTGAAATTGTAGGGTTGAAGTAACAACGACCACCGCATCAAACAGGCGTTGAGCTTTTGAGAAGTAGCCAGGAACATCAGGGGCTGATGATCCGACTGGACCCGAAACTGAACTCCATACAAATATGGCTGGAATTTTTGCACGGCCCATACGAGACACAAGCATTCCCTCTCGACGGTCGAATAATTCCTCTCAGCCTGGAGAAGTTTCTTGCTTGAGTATGCCACAGGTTTCAAAACCGAAGTATCGTCTTTCCCTTCCTGCAACAGAGCTGCCCCAATCCCAATCCCACTCGCATCCAAGGCCTCCTTTAACTGACTCTAGACAGTCTCACATTCTGGTGTCCAAATGATTTGGTCCGGGAATCCCTTTTTCAAGGTTTTCGTCGATGGAGCTCCCATTTCAGTACAATGTTGGGTAAATTTTTAGTAAAACCCACATAACGAGAGAAAGGATCTCACATCCTTCTTCGAATTTGGCCTTGGTGCATTTCTGATTTTTTCTAGGTTCTTCTGCTATGGGACAATTTGTCCTGGAGTAATGGTGTGACCCAGAAATTCCATAGTCTGGTAACCAATCATGCACTTGGTTGGACGAGCTGTAAGCCCTGCTTATTTGAGTCTATTAAATACTCTCTCCAAGGATTGCAAATGGTCATCCATGCTGTCACTGGAAATCAGAATATCATCCATGAATGATACAATGGACTGCTCCTGTAAGGGATCTAGTAAAATTCTCATCATGCGCGTAAACACACTAGGTGCATTGCTGAGTCCAAAGGGCATGACCTTGAATTCGTAGTGTCCACTGGGCGTACTAAAAGCCAACAGTGGTCGAATCTCCGGTTTGACTGGTATCTGATAGTACCCCCGACTCAGATCCACCTTTGAAAAGTAGCGAGCCTTATGGAGCCTAGCGAATAACTGAGTTGGATTCGGCAAAGGTTCCACCTGAAATTGTGTATGACTGTTCAGAAGTCGGTAGTCGATACACAACCGGTGTTCTCCACTTGGTTTGCGTAACAAAACCACCCCCGCATTGTATGGGGATGTGGATGGCGCAATCACGTCATCCTCCAGCAGTTTCTGTATTTCCTCCTCCAGGGCCTTTTCTTTAGAGAATGGCACTGGGTAAACCTTTTGGCGAACAGGCTCCGTGGTGGTCAAAGTCATCTCGAACTCCACCAACCTCGTTCGTCCTGGTTTTCAGTCAGTATCTCCTTATGAGACTCGAGAACCTGGGTAATCTTTTCCCTCTCCTGGGAAGTCAGATCAGGGTTCACTTGCACATCCCTATAGGTTTCCTGGTGTACCAAGGGATATTCCCTGCCCTCGTTGGTTCCCACTTCAGTCTCCACTGCAACTGCCATTGCCATGAGGTGAGCTGCTTGTCTCCGGGTCTCTCCTCGTATTTCCGCAAGGAGATTGATATGGAAAATCTTCGACGTTCCCCGGATCCGGATCTGATAGTTGGTTCTGGATATCACCCTTTCCACGGGAAATGGTCCTTGCCAACCTATCTCCAGTTTGTTGTTTCCCGTTGGGAGTAGCAACAATACTTTGTCTCCCACCTCTAGAGATCTGTCTTTAGACCTACGGTTGTAGTAAGCCGCATGTCTTTTTCTGGCCTTTTTCAAGTTTTGATTCGCCAGAGTCCATCCCTTGTGGAGTTTTTCTTTCAGTTCCTCCACGTATTTATAGGAAGAGATCACTTCTTCTGACGTCCCCTCTTCAGTCCAACTCCTCAACATGGCTTCCAACGGTCCTTTGATTGGACGACCAAACAGCAACGTAGCGGGTGGTAGTCCTGTTGAGCCATGAGGAACTTCCCGATAAGCAAAGAGTGCTGCTGGGATATATTCATCCCACCTATCAGGTTTTTCCTGTGCCAGTTTCGGGAGCATTGTCATCAACGTGCCGTTGAAACGCTCTACTTGTCCATTGGCTTGAGGGTGGTAAGGGCTGGTATGTATGTGGTTAGAGTGGAACACCCTAAATACCTCCTCCATGAGTTTTCCACAAAACTGGGACCCATTGTCCCTCAGAATTTGATCAGGAAAGCCTAATCTGGTAAAGGCTCCATCAGTGCGTCCGCCACTCGTTTCGAGTCAATCGTAGTCAACGGTATGGCTTCACCCCACATTGTACAGCAATCCACCATTGTGAGAATATACATGTTCCTCTTCCTAGTCCTAGGAAGTGGACCCACGATATCGATGGCTACCCTCTCGAAAGGAGAGTTCATGATGGGCATCTCACCCAAGACCACCGGTGCTGTCCAGTGTTTCGGTGCCACCCTCTGGCACTCAGGGCATGACTTCACATACCGACGCACATCATCTGTCATTCCCGGCCAATAGTAATGGCAGGAAATTCGCTGCATGGTGGCGGCAATACCCATGTGCCCACTAAAGGAGATGGTATGCCCCATATGAAGAATCTGGGACCGGTGAGCCTTCGGGACGACCAACTGACCGTATAGGTTGTCTCCCCTTCCTGCTCTCCTGTAGAGTATCCTATTCTTCATGTAGTACTGTCCCCGTCCTGGTGGATCAGCACTTCTCTGCAGCTTTTTGTAGCAAGGACGTAAAGTAGCATCCTCACTCTGGGCAGTTCGTAGCTCCCCCGGCAGTGGGTTAGTCACAATTGCTTCTGCCTCTTCCGTTCTCGTCTGAGAGCGAGTCTGTATTGCTCCCATATGGATTGGCTCCCTGGGCATTCCCAGAAAGACATACCGGCAACCGAGGATTACGGGAAAAATGGGATCGGTCAATACGGCGGCCTTGATTGTGCCGGTGACATACCTTGACCGAATCTCCACGTTAGCAATGGGCAACTTCATGGCCACAGCACTCTTCTGTGCAGGCTGTATCTCCATGGTCTCACCTGTGAATTGTTCTGGATGTACCAGATCCGCAGAAATCACGGCCTCCCCGTCCAGTCCTGTGTCGTACAAACACTCCACTTGACGACCGTTAACCTCTACCAATTCCACTACAGGTGGTTTTTCCTGGTCTGGAGTCTCTTCCTCGGCCTCGACCTGTTTGGTGGGCTCCACCTTAGGTTTCCCGGGGCACCCGACGAACTGAGAATCTACTGACTTTCCCCTGCAGTCAATAGCATTGTGCGTGTTTGACTTGCATTGGTTGCACCATTTCCCTGTCCTAGAATTTCTAGTGCCGGACTTGAGTGAGCTCTCCTGGTGGCGAGCTTCCTTGTTGACCTTGGCATTTTCAGTGACAACCTCCTTGGAAGTCATTGACATGCTTCGAAGTGAGGCTCTTAGCCTTCGATTTGCAGTCCCTCGTATTGTGAGAGGGTGACTTACAAATTGAACACCACTTCTCCGACCACGGTCGTTTTGGTGTAGAGCTCTGAAGTGCTCTTGCTTCCCTCCTTCGTCTTCTCTGAACTATCCTCTGAAGTTTTTACATAAGGTTCCCCCTTTTTGGTTCCTGAGTTTTTTGGCTTTCTTCCTGTCCTGTTTCTCCTGACTTTTGGTGTTGGTGGAAAGTTTTTCCTTTGCCTCCCCATGTACCTCGACGAACCGTTCTGCTAATTTTGTCACGAGGTCAATACGTTCCTCCCTTGTTCTCTCAGGAATGGCCTGAGAGGTTTCCACATTTGCTTCTTCAGCTGGTCGACCACCATGAGCTCTTCCAGACTCTCATAGTCATGTGCGAACCCAGCCAAATCCCTCCACTTATGGAGATAGGATTTTAGACGCAAACTGTAGGCGGCAAACAACTCCCCCTGTTCTCGTTTCGCTGCTCGAAATTTTTTCCGGTAGGTATGTGACGTAACCTCGAATCGTTTCAGCAGAGCCGTCTTCAACTCGTCGTAATTGTTCTCATGTCCTGGTGGCAGGCGAGAATAAACCTCGTAGCCGGTCCCGCGTAATTCCTGGGATAGCTTAAGACACCATTTGTCACGATCCAGACCCATAGCAACGGACATGGCCTCGAAGCGTTGAAGGTACTGGTCAATCTTCTCTTTGTCCTCTTCGTAGATCGCTAGAGGGAACTTCATAGCATGGTAGCTATGTCCACCTACTGGTGTTGAGCCAGGGAGAGAGGAACCTCCCACTGCTCCCTCAGTTTCCCCACTAGATTGCCTCTTAAGCTCGAGTTCCCGCTTTCGGTACTCGTGCTCCCTTTTCTGAGCTTCTTGTTCCCCTTCCAATCTCTTAGCAGCCTGTTTAGCTTCCAGTTTCTTATCAGCTTGTTCTGCTTCCAATTTCTTAGCAGCCTGTTCTGCTTCCAATTTCTTAGCAGCCTGTTCTGCTTCAAGTTTCTTAGAAGCATGTTCTGCTTCAAGTTCCAACCTTCTAGTGGCTTGCTAAGCCTCTATCCTCTTACTTTCTAACTCCATCTTTCTCAATTCCAATTCGGCCTTCTTATCTTCCCTTTCTGCTTGACGAAACTCTCTCTCCATCTCCTGTACGTAATCTGTTAGTGCAGAACCCGACAAGCTAATTTCTTCCCCCTTTGCCCTTAGTTCTGCCGTAGTTAGTTTAGGAGCGGCCATTTTTCAGAGAGATAAGTTAGCAGGTTGAGTACAATTTAACTGCAAAACCAATATATAGATATATGAACAAGTACAATAAATCTATATATTTAATAACACACAGCACACCACAACACAATCACTCAGTGACAAGAGTAGAATCAGGACCACAGACCTATGCAGACGTGTGAAGTGTGAACAGGTAAGATTGTGTCTTAACCCATATCCACATTCACTCTAGCTGGATTCTCTCTAATATGATATCTCCGTCCTGTAACTAAGGATCCCGTGTCAAAAGACCCCGTTGTCAGGAGATCCCGCTGTCAACAGATCCGTCTACAAGAGATCCCGCTGTCAAAAGACCCCGTTTACGAAAGATCCCGCTGTCCAAAAATCACGTTTACGAGCCCCGAATAATGTCGTGTATCCGTTTAAAGTGTCGTCCCTGGAGTGAGAGGAATCAACACCCACATTATATTTTAACCCCTTATCATTATCCTGGAGAAACCACTAGAATCCGTCTACAAAACTCCGTCAGTTTATGGACACCTCTTTCTCTCTCCTTATCACTGCTGTACCATGCCCCCTCTCATTCTTCCTCAACGCAACATACTCAACAACTCTAGCTTCTAAAAATTAATAATAATTAATTTATTAAAAGAAAAGTGCTATGTATGTGAGAAGCGTATGCGAAGAATGTGTGACGTGTTCTATAATGTGTGTAGAATCGGACCCTCAGATCAATAGCCCAGTCAGTTCATCCTTGCAAGGACACACCACAGCACGTTAGGTCAGCACAAGACAACCTCACCGAGTGATGTATCTCTCCTGCCAGACACTGACTTTCTTCTGTAGCTACCTGGTAATCCATCGACATGATCTTCGAAATAGATACAGTTTATTATTTACTACTGATCATGGACCGGTTGCACACTGCACATTATAAGTCCCTATAGTTCTTAAAATGTACAAATCTCTGTACTGTGAAAATAGGTATCACTGTTGTTAGGAAATATGCTTGATCCTATCTATTGTCTATAGTGTCTAAATTACAATGTTCCTTGTAATGTTTCCCTGGAATCTACCACACCATGTGAATGTTACATTTAAAGTTCTCGTGTAGTTACTAATGTTCGTAGTGAGGTGTGGTGTCTCAACAAACATCACCCATCCTAGGTGAACGTTAACACACTGGAATCGTTAAATGGTTTCGCTCATCTGAGCCCTGTTCCGGTGGATCCTCCTGATCATGGGCCCAGCCCAAACATTATTGAACAACTTTCTTCTTTGACGTTATTCATTTTCCGTAAGAAAACATTTACTGTTCAACTGGTGTTCTTCCCAATCGTAGTAAACTTTCTTCAAAACTTGTGTAGAGCTTCTTCGTAACTGGCAGGGAACCTGTTAGAGAAATAATACACCGTGTGAAAGCACCAGTCACTGATCCTACCAGCTGAGTGTAGGCCTACAGCCTTGCTCAGATATTTATCAGTGAACTAAACTCTGTCATAGAGCAGATGAGCTTATCACCTAGTTCCGAATAAGGTATGTCAAGGAAAGACCAACAAACTGAGTGCAGAGCCCCAGTGGGCACCCCACTGAAAGATCCCACTATTGGACACTTCTCCCATCTCCCAACCCATTCTTAAATCTCTCCAAATATCACCCCACTACACTATTCTCACTAGCAGAGCTAATTCTCACTTCACTACTCTATTCTCAACTAGCAGATCTAATCATCACTTCACTACTCTAGCTAGTTTTAACAAGGCTACTGCCTATATCGATTAGGTCTAAATACACTATATTTAATACCTTATGCAACACCGCATCACTCCTGGATGGCATCTACCACTTGCCATAAAGACATATGTTATTTAATGTTCATTAAATCTAACACAGTAGATCCTCTCCGAATTCCTAACAGCGGTACAGAAACACGTCAGCTCTAGTCAACTGTCTTGTCTACACTCCCTGTAAACAAGTCATGTTTTTGTCAAAGAGCCTTGGGGCGTTCTAGTGACGTTCCTTTGATGTCAACACATGTGTCTTCAGGGGTAACTAACTCTTTCAGAATAATTCTCTCCCCCTTGCTCAACCAATGCAAAACAAGGTAGCCTGTTTTCTACATTCTCCTAATCGGGTCACAATAACAAGCCTACAATTTTCTGTTGTGTGTGGGACTTTCAAAGACGACTGTATTGATTGATCTTTCCGACACCCCGTAGTAAACAACTTGTAGTTGCGAATCAAACTGTCCTTGGTATTTTTATCATCTGATTGTAAAATTACAGTGATTTCACGACAGTAGGTAGATATGTAGGTATATATATATACGTATATATATAAGCAGGTAGGTAGGTAGGTATGTAGGTAAGTGGGTATGAAAACAGAGAGTGAGGACAGACAGACAGATAAACATACAGACAGATAGTCTTCGGTCGGATGGACTGACAGTAGACCGATTTAGTGTTTTGGCAAACAAGCAGAACTATACGATTCATTAATTCAGTAGCATGTCAATTGCATAACCTTCCTCCCGTAACAATCTTCAGGAAAACCTCTCGATCATAAGCAAGATGTCCAGCGTCCGATACACCCGTCTGGATATCATCTGCCACATCCTGCAGCCATCTTCTCTGTGGTCTTCCTCTTCCTCTCTTCCCAGGCATATACTCCTCCATTATTGTTCTCTCCAAACTTTCGTGACGTTTCAAGTGATCAAATTTTATTTGTTTTATCGTCTTTAATAGCCAACCCTCTTCAGTATTCAGCTCTTGAAGTATGGATGCATTTGTTCTTTTCTTTATCCAAGATATTCTTAGAACCTGTTTATAACATTTAAGTTAAAAGGCATTTATGCGCTGTTCAGCTTGCTTAGTAAGTGTCCAGGTCTCACAGGCGTATGTTGCAATGGGAAAGATGCATGCTCTTAAAAATCAAATTTTTGTAGTTCTATCTGTCCCACTCCACAACGTATTCAATTTCTTTAGTCTTTGAAGAATAATAGATATCCGTCTTTTAATTTCTTTCATTGTGTCACCATTGTTGGTAATCAATGACCCAAGATGTTCGAAATTTTCCACCACCTCCATTTTTTTCTCATTAACATATATGTCTTTCTCCATAGTAGTTTTATCTGTGTGCATTATCTTTGTTTTTTGCTATGTTAAGATATACTTTGTGATTTTCACTATTCACTTGGGTTGAGGTTATTAGGTTTTCTATACCAGTCTGTGTTGTGGATAGCAATACTGTATCATCAGAATATCGAATCTCTGGTATGTTATGACCACCGATAGTTAGGGCATCATATTGCTCCCTGTTTATATCATCTCTGACATTTCTCATTATATTTTCGGCGTACAGGTTAATCAATACGATTATATACATAATATAAACATGCTACACTTAACGTATTTGCAATGTTACTGTAACATTAAGATGTGTACAAACACAAAACTCTGAATGCTGTGGATTTGCAAACCAAATAACGAATTTCAGATCAAATCATGTTTTGACGATTTACTAACAATGCAAAAGAATAGATCGCCGGTCTGTTTGATTAAGACAGACTTCGCTGGTGCTATATAATAACATTGCTTTTTTGTATTCATTTATTTTAAGTTGCTTATTTAAGTTGCGTGTCAGCGCCTGTAGTTAAAGGGTAGTGAACGTAATTCGCAATACCACTTACCGCGTACGAATTCTGCTGCAGACGATTTTGCAGCAGAACAGAGCAGTTGATTTAACAATGGCAAGAGTCACGTTCGTTCAAAAAACAGTGGCAAACTATTGAAGGTAAACTTGCTTAGTAAATCACATAGAGGAATAAAATGATGGGGTTGAAAGAAAGTCATGTAAAGGACATTCAAATAACTATTTAATCGTATATAGCGAATAATACCCCCCCCCCCCCAACTCATTTGCTTTATTTTACTGCTATCCTTTGACATGGACAGCTTTATGAAATATTGTTCATTTAGCTTATACGGCAATCACGCGCGCGCTCGCACACACACACACACACACACACACACACACACACACACACACACACACACCACACACATACACACACATTTTTCATTGATAGAACAAGCACAATAATATTTCGTTTATGTGAGGGGGGAGGTCGGGGACCCAAACAAACATACTGATTAAAGCAATGTTTTCCCGTAGTGAATTTGACTAACGAAGACACAAACCATAGACTGTACGATGTATTGCCTGACATATTTCGCTGCTATCGTCAGGTACATACTGCAGAAGTCTCACCACATAGAGTAAAGTAATTAGATAAATCTTCCAAGCTGAAATATACACATGATCGCATAGTAATATCAATTGTTTACGTCTCATTAGGATAATAATAATAAGTCATATTGTCGAATTGACGGAGTGGCCATGGGGAGTTCACTTGGTCCTATTCTAGTTGACATCTTCGTCGCACATTTAGATGAAAAGAGATACTCAGACATTAAAAACATAGTCTTCAAACGTCGCTATTCTGACGATATATTAATTATCACCACAGACGAGCTACAAGCAACATCATTGCAGGCCATAATGAACATGGTGCAAACAAACATCTCTCTATCTATAGTACACGAACACAACGAAGAGTTGCCGTTCCTGGATATCCTAATGAGACGTAGAGCAGACGGCACAATTGAAAGATCGGTGTACCGCAAAGAAACATGGACTGGCCAATACTTAAATTTTCATAGCTTCGCACCTGTCCAGTACAAACGGGACTTAGTACGGACCCTCTTTGACCGTGTTAGGAAGATATGCACTCAGAACACACTGACAGCGGAAACTGAAACTCTGAAAAATGTCTTACACCTGAATGGCTACTCTACGGGATTTATAAAGCGCCACTGCCAACAGCCGAAACCAAAACAAGACGTAACTACAGTCCCTAAGTTCAAGGTATGTATCCAGCTAACCTTTCGAAAGGGATGATGTAATGCAACGTCTACATGACCGTCTTATTACAGCAGTCGGCCGAACATTCTGTGCTGCAACTCCAGTTATTAGGTACAGAACCACACCAATTACCACCCCAGCCGTAATAGAATTCACCCCTTTGTACGCCAAATTCAATTGTATTTATCAATTCAAATGCAGGTGCGAGTCTACCTACATCGGCAGAACAGAGTGGCAGTTACACAGCAGGGTTGATGAACACATACCCTGTTGGCTTGATAAGATACTACACACAGGCGATGGGATCATGGGAAGGCTGACACACCACAATTATAAACTTCCGGTGTCGTCCATTGCACGTCATGTCTTGGAAACCGGTCAAGTAATTGATAGAGACAGTCAGCGCTTTTCGCGTGTTGTTTCATATACAAAATAGTCGTTTGGTAAAGTTTGCAGAAGCGATAATGATTAATCTACATAGGTCAGTTTTGTGCAAACAGAAAGACTTGATATTCCATTTAAAATTACCATGGTAAACAATTGATATTACTGTGCGATCATGTGTATATTTCATCTTGGAAGATGTATCTAATTATTTTACTCTATGTTGTGTGACTTCTGCTGTAGTACTTGACGAGATGCAGCAAAATATGTCAGGCAGTAAATCGTACAATCTATGGTATGTGTCTTCGTTATTCAAACATACGGATTACATATGGGCGATGTTTGTAAATATACGCTAGGGTAATGTTTCTCCTGTGGGAGTTATACTGAGCCATTAAAGAAAAAACGTATAGTTTGTGTAAATCACAACATTAATGCAAGCTGGACTGGTTCATAGACACGGAACGCGCGTATGGCGTTGTTATGAAACAAGGCGTGATTGTAGCATTCAGGGCTCTAGTATGAGAAATCCTTGATGCGTGAACATTTCTTGAGGGAAAATAATCCGGCGCGCGATAACGGCCAGTAATAACAACCACATCAAACAGAAGACGCTTTTACAGATGAATGATTTTGATATTCGACTTCGGAAATGAACGTACGGAATGTTTTATAGCAAGACATTGTTATGAACCGCAAAAATCACGTATTAGCGATAATCATGTGCTCAATGGTAAAAGTATCATGTTTTGTTTGCACGCAGTGTCTTTTAGAAATAACAATTACAGATCCAAGGAAACAAGATCAAATTTGCTTCCGTTGTGTAACATGGCGTCAAGTCTAGCGGCAAAGCAAAAATTATGTAATATGTTTGCCCTTGAATAGTATTGTTCGTCTTTCTATTTGTCACAAGAACAGCTTTATATTTCTAATGCCAGGATGGCAACAGTATTAAACAGTGAGCTTGTTTTGTACAACACAACGGCGTGGATCAGGCTTGGCATCGGATTACTAGCAACCAGACAGGTTATTCGAATGTAAGAGTGGGTCTAGTTTTTCATGTATGATTTCAACGACAATTAGATTAGATGGTAGAGTGTGATGGCGATCGAGGAAAGGTTTGAGTGATTTTAATAGAAGAGGAATTGCGGCTTAAGAGTGGATCTCGGAACTGCTCCAACACTCTAAGGATCTGAAATGGGAATTACAGCTTACAGGAAAGGGTATTTTTAACCTCTATGCCACAAAGACTCTCCTCGAGTATATTACCACATCATTCAAATAAAAGACAAGCTATTAAACAAGATGTTAGTTCTTAGCGTTCAGCATTATAGACAGACCTTGTGTCTATGTATATGATCCACGTACCCTAATTGACCAATTGACAAATATATGATCTACCTTTATTGAATCCTTGAATAATCTTTTCTGTAAAGCCACAATGCTAAAGTTCATGTTCACTACAATAGCGATAGGCCATGGGTCACAGACTAAGGAAACTAAATTAAATTTGGGATATCATATGAAACAACATTTTCAACATATATTTCTAAGAATGGTCTAAAATATTAAAGGGCGTTCATTTGAACCCCGTTCCAGTGACTTTATTACAAAAGCATGAATGAAACATTAACAGTTGTGGTCGAATTAAATAAAGCATTCATTTTGAATGTATTATACATCATGGGTTGGTCAGAAGAAGTCGTCCATAGGGCATTCAGGCAAGCATCCCGATTGCTTAGGTAGGCGGCACATGCCGTCTGCAAAAAAGGATTGTGGTTGCTCACTGAACAAAGTGTTTACCACTTTCATTACGTCTGCACCTGTATGAAATCGTTGCTCCCTGAGAGCTTTTTTTAGAGGTCCGAACAAATGAAATCCACATGGTGACAAATCAGGACTATATGCTGGATGTTGCAGAATGTCCCCACTTCTTCCTTCTTAATGCTTCCTGCCACAATCTTTGCGACATGCGAACGAGCACTATCGTGCAACAAAATCGCACCGCGAGAAAGCATGCTGGGTCGTTTATTCTTGATGGCTTTTTGCAGCTTGTCTAGTGTTTGCAAGTAGTGGGTAGAGTTGATGTTGACACCAGGTTCTTTAAAGTCGGCCAACAATAGCCCTTCAAGGTTAAAAAAATGTGCTCCATAACCTTACCAGCGGATACCTGTAACTTGAATTTTGTGACTTTTGGTAAACCAGCATGCTTCCATTGCATGCTCTCTCTCTTTTGCTGCTTGGCTCAAAGTGATTCATCGCCCGCCACTATGCGGAAGAGAAATGCATCACTCTCCACTCTGTAACGCGGCAAGTGGTTCAAACACCATCCCATGAGTTCCTCTTTTTTGGTAGTCGGTCAACATTCGTGGTATCCTCTGTGAACACACATTCCGATATTGCAGTTTCTTACGAACGACGTTTTGAATTGTCTCAATTGACACATCCCAATCTTTCGCTAGCGAACGTATGCTTCGACAACGGTTCATCTGTACTGCTGCATCAATTTTGGAGATGGTTTTTTTCTTTTGCAACAATATGCGCTTGACCCGGCCGTCGAAGATCCGTCGTGTTCTGACATCCTTTCCGAAACATTCATGCCCAGTCTGTCACGGTTGTCTTCCACACACATTTGTTACCGCACGCTGCCTGCATTCTTTGATGAATGTCCACCGGTCGACACCCTTCAAATGAAAGAAACTGAATTACCGCGCCTTGAGCTTCTTTGGGCGGATTTTGGATCAACCCGAACATTTTCTCAACGGTCAGAATCAGAACCTATGCATCATGGGACGATAAGCATGTGCTCTTTTATTTATTGGTCAGTACTTATGACATGACTATGACATGATCATGTTCAACGTACGCAATTACGCGTGGTGCGGCACGAACGGATTTCAAATGAACGCCCCTGATATATTCAACATGATGACAAAATATGAACATCAAGAGCTATAAACAATACAATAAAATGTGAATTGTGTGTGTGTGTTTGTGTGTATGTGTGGTGTGTGTGTGTGTGTGTGTGTGTGTGTGTGTGTGTGTGTGTGTGTGTGTGTGTGTGTGGTGTGTGTGTGTGTGTGTGTGTGTGTGTGTGTGTATGTGTGGTGTGTGTGTGTGTGTGTGTGTGTGTGTGTGTGTGTGTGTGTGTGTGTGTGTGTGTGTGTGTGTGTGTGTGTGTGTGTGTGTGTGTGTGTGTGTGTATGTATGTGTGTGTGTGTGTGTGTGTGTGTATGTGTGTGTGTGTGTGTGTGTGTGTGTGTGTGTGTGTGTGTGTGTGTGTGTGTGTGTGTGCATTCTTTCAGTAGTATGTCGTTTGCAGAACCTTGCTCCCATAACAACCTTCCGGAAAACCTCTCGATCATAAGCAAGATGTCCTGCGTCCGATACACCCATCTGGTGATCATCTCCCACACCTTGCACCCATCTTCTCGTTGGCCCTCCTCTTCCTCTCTTCCGGGCTGATCATCATCAAGTGCCATGCCACCCGGCGTAGGCATTCATGACTCTCCACCTTGTATCTTAGTCTTTGGTTTTCTGGATTAACTCTGCTGATGATATTCCACCATGCTACATTCCCATTCCATCCAGCATAATTTCTCTTCTTCTGCCTCTGCCTTTCCAGTTATCACGGTGTTTCTTCAACGCCTCTCTTCTCAACACATGACTAAATACAACTGTTTGTCTCCACTGCATACACACCTCCATTATTGTTCTACTCCTAACTTTCATGACGTTTCAAGTATCTAAAATATTAAATTGTTTTTTTTTTTTTGGTTTTATCGTCTTCAGTAGACAGCCCTCATCAAAATTCAGTCCTCTTAAAAATTTAGCTCTCGTCGTATGGATTCATTTGTTATTTTCTGTATCCAAGATATTCTTAGAACCAGTCTATAACATTTATATTCAAAGACATGTTTGCACTGTTCAGCCTGTTTACTAAGTGTCCAGGTCTCATAGGCGTATGTTGCAATGGGAAAGATATATGCTCTAAAAAATCTATTTTTTTGTGTTTTGTTTATAGATCTATCTGTCCCACTCCACAATTTATTCAGTTCTAGTTTTTGAAGAGCAATAAATATTTTTCTTTTAATTTCTATTTCCGATCAACATTGCACAGTTCGTGTTTTCCTACCTGTTATTGCATTTATTTGTTGATACATGAGATGTGAATCTTTTCCATAGTTTATCCTAATCGCCATGCACTGTTGATTCAGCCACACTTCTTTAGCCACTTTGCATTTGTTTTATTGTTTTATGCATTATATTATTCTTTATCTTTCTATTTCTTCTTCTTTCATCAATCATTTGCAAAATTTCATCTGTCATCCATTTATTATTATTATTTTTTTTTTGCAATTCTATATTTAGGAGGAATGGTTTCTTTTGATGTCTGTTGGACTGATTCCCGCAACATGTCCATTGTTAATCAATTATTCTGTGTTATCTCCATAGCATTATATCGGTTATGTATATTAACATTGTACCTTTCTCTAATTTCTTTGTCTGTTTTAAGTATTACCAGATCGAACTTGATTTTCCATACGCTGTTCTTTATTGTTAATTCTTAACCTCATCTTTTCCATGACTGTACACATATCCACTATGTCTATCTGTTCCTAGTCTAGATTTTGCTCCTACTAAGCTGCTTCTGAATCTCTTTGGAATCACTATGTAGTCAATGTGATTGCGAATATTATCTTCAGGGCTTTTATACTTATATAATCGTCGAGTGTGTTGTTTGAACCAGGTGTTACCAGTGATCATTTCATGGTATTCTGTTCATACTATTAATCTGTTACCTCTCTCATTCCTATCGTATAGACGATGGCCACCAGTCGCACCAATAACCTTTTCGTTGACTATTTAGCATTGAAATCCCCGAGTATGACAGTCATTTCAATATTGTTACACTGGTCCACGGCAAAGTCTACGTCATTATAAAATATACCTATATCCTCTACTGTACTGTCTGCTGTTGGTGTATTTGATTGTATTATGTTAAAAGCCAGTGGTTGGCCATGATGTTTAAATTATAATACTCTATCTGAGATTGCACAAGAACCTTTAACGGTCCTAGCACGTATTTGATCAAACATTATGCCGACTCTCCTTTTTGTAGTCCCTTCCCCCATAGTACATAATTATGTACTTATCTAAATATTTCACCCCCGCGCCTAGTCACTGCATTTCACAAATACCTAATGCATTTATCTTCATTCTGTCCTGTTCTGTCTTGATGGTTTCTAACTTTTTTTTCTGGTAAGTGTTCTAACATTCCACGTACCCACATAACCAAGTATTTTTAACATTTAATTTGCATACCGTTGCTTGATGACTTTCGGGTATCAACTGTAGCACAATATATATATATATATATATATATATATATATATATATATATATATATATATATATATATATATATATATATATATATATATATATATAAATATACCGGTCTCTGTGGCGAAGGGCTTGCGAACGCGGTTTGTGAGCCCGTATACCCGGTTTAGAAACACGGCGGTGCTGGTTTTTTCGAAAAAGGTATAGGGACCGGTCGTTCAGAAAGCAATGGCAAACTACTGAATGTAACACTTGCCTAGTACATCAACAGCAGCTGAAAAATGCTGGTGTTGACTGCAACGTCCCATAAGGGATACGCAACACAATTATATATATATATATATATATATATATATATATATATATATATATATATATATATATATATATATATATATATATATATATATATAGAGAGAGAGAGAGAGAGAGAGAGAGAGAGAGAATTGGACTTTTCGGAAAATGATAATATTTTGTGGCCATATTTAAGAACATTTAAGAAATGTTGCATGTCCTTTGCAGGACGTAGCGACCAACCCCAATTTGAGTTTTTAGGCAATTTTCCTATCAGTAAAGTGATGTGGAGAACGCAGTGATGGAAGACATGATTCCTGGAAAAAAGGAAAAATAATCGACTAGAGCGAAAATGAACATAGAGCACAACAGAAACCTTGCGTATGGCAATGCAAGAGGCAAGGGAACTGGTAAAGGATAGAGAATCTTTTCAGCAGACATTGATGATAGCGACGCTCTACAAACGACATCCTACACGGTGATGAGAAGCACAATACAAAGGGACATCACTTATTTTAATAACATCTAATCGCGTAGGGGAGCCAGTTAAATAGTGGTTATTGCTCTTGTTTAGCAAGAAAGGTTTTTTTTTTTTTTCCCGCGTTTCCATCCTGTTTCAGGATATTGCGGTCAACACCAGCATCTTTCAGCTGTATGTTGATTCCTAGGCTAGATTACGCTCATCAGCACGCCACGACTTTCTGAGCGACCGGCTCCATACTCTCATAAGTCACTTTTGCGATTCGAACCACTGCTAATTCTCGTCGCGTCACGTGACGAGAGTATTCGGAGTTAGCGGAGAAAGCTGCTAACCCCTCGGCCACGGAGCCGGTTAGCAAGAAAGTTGTCCGCGCTAAATACCCAACAAGTGCAAGGCTATTTAAGGCCAATGCGGCTGAGGTGTCCATATTTTTATCCTTTTTCTTCTACTTTCGTTCGCTTGAAATATGTCTACAACTGCAATATCGTCTCTTATATGAATTTAACTGTCTGTTTCAGTTCACTCAGCGGTCCATATAGTGTATCTGTCGTCTCTCTAGGCCAGAAGGTTTGCCTAGATATGTTGTATTCTGGGCAGTCTTGGTGTATATCTCTCTGCTGTCTGTGACACCAATCCACACTTGCACATGGCTGATTATCCAATCTTGAATTTTGTATACATGTGGTTGCGTAATCTGTTGTGTCCTGTTCTGAGGCGCAGAATAATGGCTTGTTCATAACGTGGTAGTCGTGCTGAGCAGGTAATAATGGTCTGTCCATAACGTGGTAGTCGTACTGAGCAGGTTTTGGTGGCTTTCTGACTGATTTTATCATGCTTTTCCTTTGGTGGTATGTAACGGGAACATCAGGCTGTTCTTCTTTTGCTCCTTCCCTAGCTAATTGTTCAGCTCTTTCGTTTCCGGGCACTCCACAGTGGGACGGTATCCACTGTATGGTGACCTTATGCTGACTGCTAAGCTCAGAAAGTAGTGTCCTTAGTACTGGCAATTTCCCAGACAGGAGCGCCTAAAGTACTGAATTTGCATCTGTCAATAGCACCACAGGTTGTGTACCATGGCTGGTATTTAGTAATTTCTCTGTTGCCATATTGATTGCCTCAATTTCAGCATCATAGTGATGGCAGTACGTTCCTTGTGATACTCTGGCCGTGTCCCATTTGTTATTTGCGAATTCCATGTACACTCCCGCTCCCCCATTTCGAACAGCATTTTGTGCTGACCCATCTGTGAAGACTCGGGTTCAGTTGAAATTCTTCATCAAGAAAGCTCAGAATGGCTGTTCTGCGCTGTATACTGTTCTGTTCTTCCTTGTTAAATATTCCTCTCATTTTTGTCTGAATTTGTAGTGATAGTCTATGTTCATCATTCCATAGAGTTCGCTCTGGAATAGTTGTCACGGGAATACCAACTGTGGGCGAATTGGTGGTTTCTCTGCAGAGTCGTCTGGCCTGATTGATAAACCTGCTTCTTTCCAACCGCCCCAGAGCTAAGTTTTCAAATCTGTTCTTCATAGGGTGGCCTAGCACGCTGAGGAACTTTTCTGCTTGTATTAGCATTTTCGTATCTCTGGGCTCTCTCATTATTTGTGTCCTCCCCATCTTCTCCATTTCCACTATATGGGTTGATCTCATCCCTCCTCTAAATACTTGATTTTCCCCTTGTCCAGCTCTTGTGGTGTTGTTATTGATGCTGAAATCTACACAGTTGATCCGTATTCCAGGTGTGGTTGTATTCTCTGTTGATAAACTTTGCTAACTATTTTCCCTCTGGCTCCCCATGTGGTTCCACTTAATGTTCCTAGGATGGCTAATTTCTTTCTGGCTTTCGCTATTGCTTTGTTGATTTGCTTTCTCCATGTCAGCCTATCATCAAATGTTACTCCAAGGTACGCTGGTTCTTTATCTTCTCTTATAAGTATTCCATTTATTTGGATGATCTCTGCCTTTTGTTTTGTAGAGAGGGTAAATAGAGTGGTGCTGCACTTGTCAGTGTTTATGCTGACACGTCATCCATTTGGCCATGTAACAAATGCATCAACAGGTCTTCGTAGCGATATGGTGGCCACTGGTGCATGTTCATTTGTGCTCCATAGAAACAGGTCATCAGTTCACATTGCCGCTTTAATTCGATGTGGTAGATTAGCAACATGATAATCGATGAAGATTAGAAAAAGTGTGGGGGGACAAGACTCCGCCCCGGGAAACAGCGTGATGCAGTAGTACTTTCTTGCTCTTGAGTCTGTCTATCTGTATAATCGCTTTTCTGTTGTGCAAGTATGCTTTCGTCCATTTGTACATTCTTCCATTGACTTTACAGTTTCTCAGTTTCTTCATCAGACTTTACTTCCATACTTTGTCAAAGTCTTTTTTTTTTAAATCTATCCATGCCGCAAGCACCAGCTTCTTCTCTTGAAATGCATCCTCAATTTCTTGAGAGAGGTAGGTTGTCTGATCTTCCGTAGAGTAGCACTGCCTAAAGCCAGCCTGCTGTGGCACAAGGATGTTTTCACTATCAATGTACCACTGAAGTCTGTGATTGATGATGTGCTCCATTGTTTTGCAGAGACAGCTGGTGAAGCTAACTGATCTGTAGCTGGAGGCAATGGAACTATCTTTCCATGATTTTACGAGGGGTATCATGATTGCTTCTCTCCAGGCTTGTGGAACACTGCTTAAGGTCTAGCTGTTATTGAAGATCTGCAACGGCTTTTCTTTGGCCTATGTTACTGGTTCCTGATCATTTCATTGGAGATACCATCAGCTCCTGGTGACTTTCTCGTTTTCAGTTTTGAAATGGCTAACTCCAGTTCGCTGATTGTGATAGGTGCCTCCAGAACCGCATGTACTATTTCAGTTTGTCCTGTATGTTTCGATTTCTCTCGAATCGCTTGTCGTTTGTCTTGACTAATCACGATAGTATTACCTTGTGCGAATAAGTCCGCAAAATGGCCAGCTGCTTGCTCTCCTTTTAAGATGTTTCCGCCTTTATGTAGTGCACTTTTTGAGTTTTTCCCTGTGCCCTCATCGTTGTTTTATTAGTTTCCACAACTTCCCTGTGTCTCTTTCAAAGTTCAGTGACTTCGTTTTCTCCTGCCAACTTTTCCATCCAGTCTGCAGCTTGACCTTTTGAAATTTGGCTTTGCGTGCTGGTATTTATTGTGGTCCTCTTGGCTAGGTTTAGCCTCTGCTTGCATTCTACACACTTCCACATCATTATGCAACTTTTTCAGTTCACTACTTCAGTAGTGCATATATTGTTTAGGAGCTCCTCTTGGTGCTGAATCTCGTGCTGCCTGTAGTATGCATTTCCCAAACTCTTCAACTACTTTATTTATGTCTTTTTCAGTGTTCAGGTTTCTAACCAGTATGCTGATGCTGTGCTTGTACATTACCCAGTCTGCTTTCTTGCAGTTCCATATCTTCACCCTATCGTTCATGGCGTGGGTGACCATGTCTTCCACAACGCTATGTCTCGTGTACTGCCATTCCTGATACTGATATTTCTCCATGATATGACTTCAAACTACCCAACATCTTCCCATCCTTCCCCTACTCTCTTCTCCAACTTTCCCTTTGTCCCGACTAGTTCAAGATTTCCCCTTCTTATGACATGCCCAGAGAGTATGTCCTGTCTTCTTCTGATGTGAGTAACCGGTTCCCTTTGTGTGTTAACTTTTTTCATATCTTCATGATTCTTTCTATCCTCCTACGGCGTTCTCATCATTATTCTATAAAACCACACATCCGCAGCAGCTTCAACATAATTCTTCACTTCTTTGTTGACTGTACTTTATTAGATTTCGTATATCATGATTGACTCAATATAGTTCTTAAGAAATGTTTCCCTCACCTTGATTGAAGAAACATACATTTAAGAGAATATACACTGTTTTGTAAAATGCTGCTTTAGCTTCGGTTATTCAACATATAACTTCCTTAATGTATATTCCATTTGCCGTTATTAAATTAATATATTGTTGGGAAAGTATTTGTCAGAATTGTTCTGCGCAGACTTCAAGTCCTGAGAGATCAAGTCTGCTCCGAATTACAGTGTGGTTTTCGACGAAACGGTCTACCATTGATATTATATTTTCATTGCGACTAATGCAAGAAAATTACTGAAATATGCCTTTCGTGATCAGGATGGTGGTATATACAATCACTCACTCTCAGATGGCGGCCTCTACAATGCTCATAGATTGAAGGCCAAGACCAAAAGTAGGACGGTACTGATCAGAGAGTTGCTGTTTGCAGATAATGCTGCAATTACGACCCACTCTGAGCAAGAATTACAACGTCTACTATCTGCATTTTCCAATGCATTTTCTGAATTTGGTTTAACAATTAGCGAAAGGAACTCACAGATTATGTAACATGGTGCACATGGGTGTCAGAGTGTTGAGGGTGTGAATAGAGGACATAGAGAGGACAAGGGACAGAATAGAGTTAAGACAACTGAGATAACGACATATAGGAGACAGATACGACATCTACAGTATAGTAATAGGCTAGAGACAGGACCTAAGTCAGGACATAGGATGGTCATAAGACAGGACATCTACAGGACAGTAGATGAAGTGGAAACAGGACTTAGGAAGGGACACTATCGTGTCTTAGACAGGGTAACGGTAGAACCAAACCGAGTGATAGAGGGGGACGACAGTTCAAGGGACACTACCCTGAATGGACTAGCTGTCAGTACACCGACTGACCTCTTCTAGCACGGATAGACTGCAGTACATCGAGACTGTTGAGACAGCACGGGGTTCACACAACGGCACGGGGTCGGGCACGACAAGCCCAGCCGTTTAGCTTTGAAAACGTCAGGCGGGACATACGACAGTTTCAGGGGAGGACACTTGTGATTATTGAGAGCAAATGCTTAGTGTTGCGAGAATGCTAGTTTGAGAATAGCGAGTATAGGATTGTGAGACTGATTGTATGCTATCAGAGTATGAAGGGGCGACATTTGTATATTCATGTGAAATTACCGCCTGTATATATCTTGTGATTATATCACGTTCGCCTGAATTAAATAATAGAAATGCCATACGCGCAATTGATGTTTCTTTGAGTGCGTATGAAGGAGCGGAGTGCCTGTGTGTGAAGTGAGACGTTGACAGGCAGCTAAAACTGGTGTCAGAAAGTGGTCAATCGTACTATTGAAAGAATCTATTGCCTACGTGAGTGTGAAACTGCGGTCAAAAGTTCACGTAGATTCATCGCCTGCGAGCGAGAATGCGTAACAACTGTAACTGTGAATAAAAGAGAATCGCCCGTAGGCATGTAAAGTAATGTAACGGTATTAATAACTGACGTACGAACGAAAGAAAGAGAGTAAGTTTTGACAGAAATTGAGCAGATATTTGCATATTATAAATTGATATGAAGCTGATGTGCATCATGTTTTCAGAGTGACGGTTCAGTTGATGTTCTAAGGCCGGTGAAGACTACAATACGTAACTAACACGACAGAAGAAAAGACGACCGACAAAAGTTACAAACTTAGAATACGAATTCCAGTCCTCACCTCTGAAAATTGAACTTGACAGACAAAAGATTTTCATATTTGTTTTGCCGTTTGTTGTTGCTTCTCTACATACCAGAAATGTATAAGTATAGAGTAAAGTTGAGGCCAACGACCAAGGTCTATAGGAAACTGGGGCACGAAATCATCCGCTGGGGCAGGGTGAAAGAAAAGAATTCATCCAGAAATCACGTAAGTACCCCATTTTTGACAATATTTTAAAGTGGCATCTTATTTTTTTTTTCAATTGCTGTAAATCAAATATTATATTATTGTATTGCTTATACGCATTGTATCATCATTTGACATTGAAAATTTTGAACATAACTTGTAACAATGTAGACTTTAAAAGAATGTATTGAGGCAGGAAAAGACCTGGGGTATACAGGAGATATATTAGAACAATGGGCAAAGAAGAAGTACAAAGAGCATACTACGGCTGACACGAAGAAAGAGATAGAAAGGCAGCGAGTGAGAGGGAAGAGAGAGCGCAAGAACGCTTACATAAGAAATGGCTAGCAGAGTTAGCGGAAGCTACACAACTTAAAGAACTAGAGTTAACCGAAGCTACCAAACTTAAAGAGTTAGCAGAAACAAATAAATTAAAAGAAATTGAGGCGCAAACCCAGTTAAAAATAAAAGAACTGGAAGTTAAATCACACGTACACATTGCAACTACAAAGTTGAAAAGTAAGGAAGAGGAAAACAAATACAATAATTATAAAGGGATAGTCAAACCATTCTGCCAAAGTGACTCCATTTCTGCATGGTCTGAGAACTTCGAGTTCCAATTAAAATACCAGGAAGTGCCGAGGAAACACTGGGCCATGATTTATATGAAAAACCTCTCAGGGGAGCCTTTGAAGGTAATAAAGTCCATCCCACAAGATCTAAGAAATAATTATGATTATATACACCAACGTATCATGCAGCATTTTTTATTAGATGCACCAGGGTATCAGGTGCAGTTTTCCAAACTAAAACCAAAAACAAACGAGACGTTCATTGATTACGTCTCTCACGTACAAGACGTATATAAGAAGTGGCTGAACGCTGCAAAGATAAACAAGAACTATGAAAAATTAAGAGACCTAATGATTATGGACAAAATTATTTCATCCATTCCAGAACCTTTTGCAAAATTTCTTCAACAAGCTGCTGTTGAATCGTTACAAGAATTAGAAAAGAAAGGGTCAGCGTATTTTTCCTCTAACAGAAACGTATTTAGTTCTAGCAGTAATGAAAATAACATAGTGGCAGCGGCAAATACTAAGCCACAGAAACCGTTTAAATACAGGGAGAAACAAAGATCCAATCCACCACAGTGTCCATACTGTAAATTTTCTCACTTTCAATTTCAAATGTGTGATTCAAACCCGGGGTATGCAGCCCAGTACCATCAAACTTCATTGATGACTCCGAACTAGAGGATAGTAGACCATTTTACATATCTAGGATCAGAGGTAAATAGCAAATTATCCATATATACGTAAATCAGCGTCAGGATTGGTAAGGCAGCAACGTCAATCAACAGGTTAACAAACAAAGTCTGGTGGAACAGGAAGCTTACTGCCAAAACAAAAGTCCTTGTCTATCAAACCGGTGTCCTTAGTACTCTTCTTTATAACAGTGAAGCCTGGTCAACTTACTGACACCAAGAGAAACGTTTAAACAGCTTACATATGCGGTGTCTGCAAAGAATACTTGGTATTAAGTAGCAAGACGAAATCACAAATAATAAAGTGTTGGAAAGATTAGGTTGTGTGGCGGTGTGTTCCATGCTCAGTCTTCGAAGATTTCATGGATAGGACACGTTAGGAGGATAGATGATGGTATAATACCAAAGGACATTTTTTTGGTGAATTACAGATGGGTAAGAGCTCTCGGAGTCGGTCTCCACTACGGTAGACAGATGTGTGTAAGCGGGGCATGATTGATACAGGCATTGATAATCCACATTGAGAGCAAGTCGCCGCCGAACGTGTTGCATGGGGGGGGGGGGATATCAGTCATGGAATAAAGCAAAGTAGACAATGACTGCAGATATGTCCCACACTGAACAAGTCAGGCTATGATGGTGCGTTATGGTGAAAATGACCATGTGTTCACATGCATCCATTGTGGAGTAACATTCACAGCGCGAATTGGTATAATCAGTCACATTCACTACTGTCATGGGTTGTAGTTATAATGCCTTTTTGAAGCACAATGTAACAAACTATCGTCTGTCAAGACGGCAAGATGCCAGTGGTAAGTTACTACACCTGACTAATTATGGCCACATTATTGGTTCTTGTAGATACGGTTTTTGTAAATGAATTACACCCGGCGAGTGCTGGCCACGCTATTGGTTCTTGTACATATTACACCTTGTGAGTGCTAGCCACGCTATTGATTCTTGTAGTTTCGACGCCTGGCTAGTGTTGGCCACGCTATTGGTTCTTGTACATATTACACCTGGCGAGTGCTGGCCACGCTATTGGTTCTTGTACATATTACACCTGGCGAGTGCTGGCCACGATATTGGTTCTTGTACATATTACACCTGGCGAGTGCTGGTCTCGCTATTGGTTCTTGTACATATAACACCTGGCTAGTGTTGGCCACGCTATTGGTTCTTGTACATATAACACCTGGCTAGTGTTGGCCACGCTATTGGTTCTTGTACATATTACACATGGCGAGTGCTGGCCACGTTGTTGGTTCTCGTACATATTACACCTGGCGAGTGCTGGCCACGCTATTGGTTCTTGTACATATTACACCTGGTGAGTGCTGACCACGCTATTGGTTCTTGTACATATCACACCTGGCGAGTGCTGACCACGCTATTGGTTCTTGTACATATAACACTGGCGAGTGCTGACCACGCTATTGGTTCTTGTACATATTACACCTGGCGAGTGCTGACCACGCTATTGGTTCTTGTACATATTACACCTGGCGAGTGCTGACCACGCTATTGGTTCTTGTACATATAACACTGGCGAGTGCTGACCACGCTATTGGTTCTTGTACATATTACACCTGGCGAGTGTTGGCCACGCTATTGGTTCTTGTACATATTACACCTGGCGAGTGTTGGCCACGCTATTGGTTCTTGTACATATTACACCTGGCGAGTGCTGGCCACGCTATTGGTTCTTGTAATATAACACCTGTCTAGTGTTGGCCACGCTATTGGTTCTTGTAATATTATACCTGTCTAGTGTTGGCCACGCTATTGGTTCTTGTAATATAATACCTGTCTAGTGTTGGCCACGCTATTGGTTCTTGTAGATACTACTCCAAGCTAATGCTGGCCACGTTATTGGTTCTTGTAGATACTCCTCCAAGCTAATGTTGGCCACGTTATTGGTTCTTGTAATATAACACCTGTCTAGTGTTGGCCAAGCTATTGGTTTTTGTAATATAATACCTGTCTAGTGTTGGCCACGCTATTGGTTCTTGTAGATACTACTCCAAGCTAATGCTGGCCACGCTATTGGTTCTTGTAGATACTACTCCAAGCTAATGTTGGCCACGTTATTGGTTCTTGTACATATTACACCTGTCTAGTGTTGGCCACGCTATTGGTTCTTGTAGATACTACTCCAAGCTAATGCTGGCCACGCTATTGGTTCTTGTAGATACTACTCCAAGATAATGCTGGCCACGTTATTGGTTCTTGTAATATAACACCTGTCTAGTGTTGGCCACGCTATTGGTTCTTGTAATATAATACCTGTCTAGTGTTGGCCACGCTATTGGTTCTTGTAGATACTACTCCAAGCTAATGCTGGCCACGCTATTGGTTCTTGTAGATACTACTCCAAGCTAATGCTGGCCACGCTATTGGTTCTTGTAATATAAAACCTGTCTAGTGTTGGCCACGCTATTGGTTCTTGTAATGTAATACCTGTCTAGTGTTGGCCACGCTATTGGTTCTTGTAATATAACACCTGTCTAGTGTTGGCCACGCTATTGGTTCTTGTAATATAACACCTGTCTAGTGTTGGCCACGCTATTGGTTCTTGTAATATAATACCTGTCTAGTGTTGGCCACGCTATTGGTTCTTGTAATATAACACCTGTCTAGTGTTGGCCACGCTATTGGTTCTTGTAGATACTACTCCAAGCTAATGTTGGCCACGTTATTGGTTCTTGTAGACACTTCATATGGCCATTGTTGACTAAGGTAGATAATATAGCAAGCAAGATCTGACACAGTTGATTTGTTTGTTTGGATAGATGTGGATATTGATGACGAACATAAATACCAGTGAGCTAGTCCTTCAAGAGACAAATGAAAATAATAAACTTATTGGAGAAATTAGACGTAGACAGTCATGATTTGTTGGGCACATTGTGAAAAGAAATAAACTGGAAAACAGACTTCGTGACAACTGGTAAGATTCAAGAGAAAAGATCACATGGGATGCAGAGAGATAAATATGTCGGTGACGTGGCGAAATGACATGGTCGATACAAGAGCACAGAGTTATTCCAGAGACTTTGTTGATAGTGTGAGATGGCGAACAGTGACGGTTCACGGTTTATCGGCACGATGCATGATGATGCTGAGTGATTACATTGTTGTTGTTTTTTGTCTTCTAATCCTTTAAATCATTATGGACAACTGCGACCTTGTGGACTCATTGTTATGCAATAAGTTCCTTTGTTGTGTAAGTGTCAATCAATACGTGTGAATTTCTTGTTCAGGCGAATGAACTGCCGGCATTATATCGACTCATCGAGTACCGATCGGTCTATACAAATATGGTACTATGACCACAAAACCAGTAGGCGTCAAATGTGTAAAGTGGTCCTTATGAGCCTCTTGCATACTTTTGCGCTTCTGAATGTATGTCTGGCTGTATAACTTTCCACAGGATCTAAATACTCCTCAGGTTTCTAGTAATAGATAGCCTAACTATATGCTGTGGGGACAAATCCGGGATACAGAGGTCGGTGACCTCACACACTGTGATTTGTATGCTCAAAGTCACGTTGGTCGCCTTTACTATCCGAAATACAGATCCCCTACTCATTTTATGAGATGGATGTGAACGACACTACAACGGTAATGGTGGAGAAAGTGATTCAATGAGAATCTTCTGGAAAATTGAGGCAGGTTTTCCCCACAATCATTGGATTTAATCCCCACAGAAGCCTACAATTCGTGGAATTATACTAATTCATCTTTAAACGATGGGCAATCAAAGCACAGATAGGATGAATGTCTCTATCTCTATTTAAGAGGGCCAATCGCTGTATTATATAGTATATGGATATGCTATTAGAGCCTCCTGAATGAACTTGTTCGAAAGGAGTGACTTCAATTGAATTAATAAACATCAATAGTTAGAAAACATACGTTTGGACTGGAGATGGAGGCTGCCAGAAATAGAGCAGCACATCAAGGACACAGGAAGCTGGTTAATCACATTTAAGTGCTACAGCTAGTTGCTTTATTCTAAGAAGTTAAGTTGAGTTCAGTCAAGAACCGACATCATTGCACTCGTGACATTCCCATAACCGCTCAGTCAATATTTTCAACAGCCAGCGTAAAGTTCCAATACTAACGGTGCCCGTTGCAATCTGATTATATGCTCGTCTTGCTTTAATTCTGAGTCTACCAGATTCCCTGACCACCCCCTGCTGCCGCATTCTCTCTAGACCATCATAGTCTAACTGTTCTTCTGCATTGTTCACGCGCTCCCAGAGGACGTCCACGACATCTATCTTATCATGCATCAATTCACCCCTCAATGATGCAGCTCAGACCGATCTGTCCGCCTGTTCATTTCCCACCATACCAGAATGTTCTGGAGAAAAGATCCAGCGGATGCTCACAACCCATGACCTCTGAATTGATGCATACCGTTCAGCATGAACTATGCCTGTCTTCGCTCTTGTCAGCATGCGTTGTGAATCAGTTCTAAGCAGAAGATAGGATAACAAATGTGCATGTCTGTTACGAGTGCAGTTATGATAATCCACGCGTAAATTAGCTGATTGGAAGAAAGACTTGACACTTTAGGAGATGTAACTACGGACCACTATGTTGTTAACAACTGCACTAACCACTAGGCGACCAAAGAATTTAGTTTTGCGACATTCGCAAAAGAAAGAGAATTGTGAATAGAACTTGTGTTTTAAATTGGGTAATAATTGAACGCAATTACCAAAGAAGAAAATATTGACGTTTGAATGTACATGATGCAGACACATCTTTAGACCTCCACACGGATCAGGGAAACAAAAAGAATACTGAAACTATTCGAGATCTTGGCATGGAAGACAGCTGGAGCTTAAATGGTTTCATATCTCAGAAACTGGAATGCATTGACCACATTCAGCGCCACAGTGGTTTCGTAGAACAACAACGGAAGGCGTGGTTCCTGGTAACATAGGCAGGAGTGGCAAAGGCGGAGATGGGCACAGGGCATGCAAGACACCTTGGGTATGAAGATGCAGCAGGCAGGGGACCTGATACACGTTTGAGAGTCTTTATGACGGACGCGATGAGAGCGACGCACTGCAAATTAATAATAACATGACATGGATGATGAAAACGTAATCAAGGGTGTGCGAGGAAATGAACAGACTGATAGACTTAGCCGTTGTAAAAGAAATGAATAAAATCATACTGCAGGGAACATTCGAAAGCAGGGGAAGCAAGAGGCTGGCAACAATTCAAGTGGGAATGAACATCAAGAAAAGGGCGAAAAACGGTGTGTTATCGTATATACCCAAAGCGAAATACAGGAAGTGTTGGAGATTCATTGCAGCCAATCGTCATTATGAAGACAGCAATTGATTGATTCATATATCGTTACAACGTGCAACAAAGGCAAATAAATATGCAGGGCTATATATTTCAAGAAAATATGTATTTACAGCAGTGCCCACATAGCAGAGACCGAGTTAGCTACAGATGATAGACATCTATCCGACACGCCCTTCCTCCACACAAAATTAAAGGTGTGAAAACTAAACACTTAAAACAAGTATCCCGTGGCTGGAACATGGAATGTGCGAATTCAACAGCACAATGTGAAACCTGACTACATAATTCTACCAGGGACGAATATGAAAACGTATACCTACATCCAGGTAAAAGAAAAACATGGGAAATTTACTGCACTATGCAGGATGTATAGTACTTGTTCTTCTGGCTATTTAATTTCTTTGTTGATAAAGTATGAGGCTGCATTCGTTATGGAATAGTTTTCTGTCTGTTTGTCTGTCTGTTCGAATACGAACGGTGACTTGATCCTGATTTGCTGTTAAGCGTATAGTATACTTGAACTGTTCGGTTTTAAGACATGTGTCGGCTGGACTGCAATGAGTTTGTCTATCCTACTGATACCTGGACCACGAATAGATCTATATCCAGAGTTTACTCTATTATAGACAAACGGCAGCAGGTAACGTGGCTCCATTCTCCCGAGTTGACATGTCTCATCGTCATCAATTGCCTTATCACTGGTGTGTTCGCTCATGTTTCTTCACACCTTTTATATATATATATAAGTCCCCGCTAATCACTGGTATCATGAAGGCTAATAGACTACAATGGCTGGGGCATATAGAAAGAATAGAAGATAATAGGGAAACAAAACTCGCTTACACTCAGGAAATAAATGACCGTAGACCCCGAGGTAGACCAAGAAGGCGGTGGAGAGATAATACATGTACAGACCTACAAGCACTTGGAATCAACGACTGGCAAGAGAAGGTCCACCAGAGAGACGAATGGAGACGGATTGTATTTGCAGCAAAGAACCTCAATGGCTCGGAACGCTGAAGAAGAAGAAGAAGAAGATATATATATATATATATATATATATATATATATATATATATATATATATATATAAGTTCGTGTTGACACCTTTGCGTGACATGCCACGTAGCTGTGTTTCCAACGCGTTATGCGATTTTATGAATTGCGTCTGTAATGCCTTCGTCATAGAGAAGGTCACAGGGAATGGCGGAATTCTGCCCCAATTTCTAGCCCAGGAAGACCCCTGTGTCAAACTTTCCGTGGCATGACACACGGATATCAAAAATTTTCCTCTATCTCGTTTTCCACATTTTCCCCCGACTTGGCACATGTTTTTCTCTTTTCGCCATATGCCCCAACAATGACACCTGCAATAATGCGATAACAGGATTGTTGGTGGACAGGTTGGAATGTTTTTTCTCTAGGAGAGGATGAAAATTATCTTCTGCCTTACTTTAGAGCATAAGCGATTTTCCACATCTACACACATACTGCACGATAGACACGGACCTCATTATAAAATGCACCTACATCTTCGTCTCTGTTACCTGCTGTTGGTAATGAGCCTGTAATGGCATCAAGAGGTTTGCCAAAGGGTATCACTAATGGCAAAACAAAATTCCTTAACTGCTTTTTGCACTTATGTTGACCCAAATTTATGCCAACTATTTTTAATTCATTCCCTTCTGTGTACATAATTCTGTATGTATCTATTTTCTGGGACGCAGAGGTGTTTCCAAGGCACCAGGGTCTGGTTCTATACTGGCCAAGACCCACTGACACGTCCTAGTCACGCGTCCTGGGCAACAGGCCCTTTTTGGGTCCTGGTTAACGTCAGAAGGATCGCTGATTCCTCCGAAGTCGGAGAGTATCTACCTGCATGGCGAGGAACCACCAGTCTGCACACCAATAAGCCAGACATGGGACAACGGATACTCACGCAAACCTCAGTCCGGTATGACATCACACTGATGTTGGACAACAGGATGTCTCCATCCGACATACAGGATTTCAAGCTGGAGTTCACAGCCAGCGAACGCAAGCAAGCAAGCATCTATTTTCTTCTAGCACCTGGCATCGTATTTCATAAATACCTAATATTTTGGCATTCATTCTATCATTTTCATTTTTGTTTTTTTTTCGGTTTTCCGTTTTATATGTGCGTTCCATGTAAGAGATCTTTAACATTTAATTCGCATATAGTAGCACGGTTATCACCTGTAGCACATTACACTGCTTACAGAACGAGGTGGTCCCATTTAAATGTTCATTGATCTCGGTAACTAGATGCAATTTGTTTATAAACATGTTTTATCAGAGATAAATGCAACCCTGGTTTCCCCATTTCTGCGACAGGTTTCTCTAATAAGAATGAGCATAAAACTATGGCGCTAACATCACGTGACCTATAGGCTTAAATACATGTGAAATCTTCTTTAACGTGTCTACATCCCCAGTTCCACTATAAGTTGTTCGTTACTTTTAATCATCGTTCAAGAATAGATATGGAAACATAAATGTATTTCTTTCTGCCACAGGCGATTGATATTTTAAATTATTATCACTAGCTAACTTTGTTAATATCTCAGAATGCAGATGTCAAAGTGAGAAGGGTAAAAATATTTCAACTAAAATCTAGAACATATTTAGTAAATGTGGTGATTGTGTGGAACTCAACGAGTGAACAATATAACATTGCTTTGACTATGTATGTCGTCACTGACAATCATATGGTACGTTTCTGGTGTATAAACCGTGTAACCGGACGATCTCATCACGTCTCATCAAAATGAATTGTCTGAGCTAATTCTGCATTCCATCACGCATTCATCATCATCATCAAGTGCCCTGCCAGCTGGCGTAGACGTTCATGGCTCTCCATAGATCTCGGTCGTTGGTGTTCTGGATCAACTCTGCTGATGGTATTCCTCCATGCCACCGTCTCAATCCATCCAGCATCATTTCTCTTGGTGTGCATCTGACTCTCTTCCCCTCGATCTTTCCAGTTGTCAAGATGTTCTCCAATGCCTCTCTCCTCATCACATGATAGAAGAAAGATGTTTGTATCTTCCTTATTGTTGTATATAATGTTCTAGTTTCATTATCCTGTATCAGGCAATCGTTGTTAGTTACTCTGGCAGTCCAAGGAATTCGCAACATTCGTCTCAGGAACCACATCTCTGTTGCTTCTAGATTCTTCTTAATTTGTTCATTTACATTCTAAGATTCACTGCCATACAGCAAAACTGGTTCTACATAGCATTTCAGCACTCTCTTTCTTACATTCAGTGATAGTGACTTATTGCATAATATACTCTTCATTTTCTGAAATGCGGCCTTTGCTTGCCCTATTCTGCTCTTAATCTCTGTCGTACACCTTCCATCCGATGTTATAAATGCCCCTAGGTATTTGAAATTATCCACTTGGTTAAGAATTGTCCCTTCTATTTCTATGATTGTATATGAGTAAGGCTGTGTGGTTAAGGGATGTTTGGTTGGGGGATGGGTGGGTAGAGGATGTGTGGGTGGGTAGAGGATATGTGGGTGGGTGAGTGTGTGCAGGTTAGGAGATGGTGGGGGTGTTTGTAGGTGTGGGCTCGGGATCTGTGAGTGGGCTGGGGGAGATGGGAGATTATGTGGGTGGGTGCGGAATTTGTGTGTGGGTAGGTGCGGAATATGTGAGTTGACGGGGAGATGTGTGTGTGGCTGAGGAATGTGTGTTTGGCTGGGTGGGTGGAGGTATGTGGGTGGAGGAGGATATGTGGGTGAGTGATTGTTGGTGGGTAATGGGACTGGTAGAGGATATGTGAGTGGATGGGGAGATGTGTGTAAGTGGGGGATGTGTGGGTTATTCAATGTATGTGTGCTTGGGGTGTGGGTGGATGGGATGTGTGGTGGGTGAGAGGTGTGTGTGGGTGGGGAGATGTGTAGGTGTAGGGATGTGGTGGATGGGTGTGGGAATGTATGTGTGTGTGGGTTATGTGTGTGGTTGGGTGGGGGAGTTGGAGTGAATGGGGGATGTGTATGTGGGTGGTGGATGTGTCTCATAACATAGTAATATGCATTGTTTATGTTTACAAAATTCATGTGACAATGTTTTTTCCTATGCACTGTTGATGAAAGAAAGATGAGTGAATGGAAGGGCCGAATGTAAGACGGGCCTGCGTGCCCAATTTGTTACCCTATGAAAATAAAGTCTGTTCGTTCGTTCGTTCGGTCACATTATTTTGGTGTCACCATTTTCTTTGATATCACCATTGTTACTGTTTTCTTGATATTCAAGGAGAGTCCTTTCCTTGCACTCTCTGTTACTACAATATCCAACAATTGTTGTAGGTCTGTTGAACTATCCACCAACAATACTGTGTCATCTGCATAGCGTATATTATTTATATTATAACCTCCGACTAGTATTCCTGGCATCGCTTTGATCTCTCTCATTATTACTTCGCTATATTGGGACAAGAGATCTGGTGACAAGACACATGTCTCCTAGCTTTATCTGTTCGTAACTACTCTCTTTATTTCCCATTTTAATTGCTGCTACTTGGTTCAGTAAATATTTTTTATTATTCATAAATCTTTCATCATGGTGTACTTTATCAAATGCCTTAGTATAATCTATGAAGCACAAATATATGTCTTTCTGTTTCTCTATTGACCTTTCTATTAGTGTCCGTAATGTATATATTGCATTGTTTGTGCCCTTCCCTCCACAAATCCATACTGTTCTTCACTAATTTCCATTTTTATTTTATATTTGGTTCTTCTCATATAATTGTGAGTAGAAGCTTAGTGATATGGTTTATGAGATTAATTGTACGAAACTCTTCACATTCAATTGCTCCTGGTCTTTTTGGTATAGCTATTAATACAGATTTCAGCATGTCGCTTGGTAAATATCCACTGCTGTAAATATCATTCAACATTTTGTTTAATATATCTACTCCAAATTCTCCCAACACTTCTAATTCTTCTATTGTGATTTCACCTGGCCCAACTGTTCTTCCTTTCTTCATATTTTTTATAGCGTCAGCGAATTCTTCTTTTAGAAAAGGTGGGCCTTCTAAGTTACTTTCTTCTGTTAATTCTTCCCTTTCTCCACCATATAATTCTCTTATATACTAATTTCACCTCTTTATTATAGCACTTTCCTCCAATAATATCACGCATTAAGAATTGTTTTTATTCTCATATAATTGTGAGTAGACGCTTAGTGGTATGGTTTATGAGATTAATTGTACGAAAATCTTCACATTCAATTGCTCCTGGTCTTTTTGGTATAGCTATAAATACAGATTTCAGCATGTCGCTTGGTAAATATCCACTGCTGTAAATATCATTCAACATTTTGTTTAATATATCTACTCCAAATTCTCCCAATACTTCTGATTCTTCTATTGTGATTTCACCTGGTCCAACTGTTCTTCCTTTCTTCATATGTTTTATAGCGTCAGCGACTTCTTTCAGAATAGGTGGGCCTTCTAAGTTACTTTCTTCTGTTAATTCTTCCCTTTCTCCACCATATAATTCTCTTATATACTCATTTCACCTCTTCATTATAGCACCTTCCTCCAATAATATCACGCATTAAAAATTGTTTTTCTTATCATCACGGATACCATATCAACAGAAAGACGCCTAAACGGAATATGGACCTACGGGGCAGTAATTAGAAAGTCATACAGGTCATATGTAGATTTCATACCTACTGGAAGATTAATCTGTCAACACAATGGAAGTTTAGAAGCAGGAGAATGTTAGGATGTGTAGTACTACTAGTAGTAGTGTCATTAAAGCTCAGTAGGGGGGAATACCTTTTAATTTGTTATATACTGTATGCAGAATTTCATCCTGGGTAAGTTGAAATGTAACGTGCCAGAAAGCACTTGTTGTGTATTTCGGTTTAGGATTTATATATATTATATATATATATATATATATATATATATATATATATATAATATATATATATATATATATATATATATATATATATATATATGACTTCCTAGTCCATGGTGGTGGTTTGTTGACCTACATGTTTGTGCCGATATGGGGTACTCACGGTTGGCCTATCTGGAAGATCACCAGTGAATGCTGATGGATCTCACTTTCTAATGCAGTGAAGAATGAAAACCATGTATCAGCCCTGACTGCTCAGAGCTCAACTGTACCACCCAGGCCTTCTCATAAGCTGAGTACCCAACTACTAACCGTAGATACCTCATCGACCACCAACTGCCAATAAATCCTAAATTGAATCCACAGCGAACAGTCAAACAAACTCTAATATTTTACTAGGCCAGAGTCTGTGCTCCCCGATGGTGTTTCCACCTTGGCGTGGTGGGGGAGGGGGGAGCTTGAGATTCTCAATTAACCTATGAGCTATGCCGGCGGTAGCATAGCTACCAGCAGGACCTCCCAAGCCGGACAGGTCAAAGGGTAGAGAACAAAGAGAAACATCCTGGTCCTCCAGGTTGGGGGTTGAAGCGTGGGGTTAACATCCCCAACCATTGTAAAACCTATTTTGTTACGAAAAAGATAAATAATAAGGATAAAAATAATCGGATTCGGACTGACTTATTAGGACAACGAACTTGGAACGTGAAAGGACTTTTGAGATTTGGAACATGGAATGTACGAACACTATATCGAGCTGGAGCGGCGGAAGAACTAACCCGGGAGCGGGAGCTGGTTGAATATCAAATGGATATAACAGCAATTCAAGAAATATGGTGGCTAGGAGAGGGTACTTTAGAGCAAAATGGAATGATTGTAATATATGGAGGAAACACCCAAAATAAACATGAACTGGGAACAGGATTTGTCATCCAAAAAGAGTTATGGGAGAACGTTCTAAACTTTAAAGCTGTTAATGACAGGATTAGTAAATTAGGAATAAAGGGTAAATGGATGATTAAACGATGATTAATGTACATGCACCTACTGAAGAGAAAAAAGATGATGTTAAATACGACTTTTATAATGATCTGGAATATGCCATAGAAGAAACCACCAAACAGGACATTCTGATTGTGCTGGGAGACTTCAATGCAAAAATAGGTAGAGAGCAAACTCATAAAAAAAGTTGCCGGTATGGAAAGCATACATACAACTTCAAATGACAATGGATGGAGAGTCATCAACCTAGCAGAAGCCAAATGACTGTAGATAAGCAGTACCAGACTGCAAAGAAAGGATATACATAAACAAACTTGGAATATCATGTGACAATAGAACCTATAATAAAATAGATCACATTTTAATTAACAACAAAAATGCATCAAACATACAACAAGTTAGAAGTTATAGAGGAGCTGAGTGCCACAGCAACCACTTCCTCGTTGGAGCGAAATTTAAAATAAAACTTTAGAGAGCTTTCTATGCTAAAATACAAAGGTTCATCCAACATATAACAGTGAAACATTACAAGAAAGTACAGTCAAAGACACATTTGCAGATGAAATCAAATGTAAACTTGAATTCTACAAAACCTGTTGGAGGAAAGCGTTGACCAAACTTGGTTGAACATCAAGAACACAGTTCAAACTACCGCAGAAGAATGTCTCGGTGCGTTAACCACGCATAGAAAGAACAGATGGTTCAATCAAAAATATGAAGAAGCAGTCATTAGGAAAAAGAATGCCAGGCAGTTGTGGTTAAATGACATTAACAACATCCAAAATGAAGAGCAATATAGAACTCAATGTAAAGAGGCTAACAAAAATAGTTATGCAGCAGAAGGAGAATATATGAGCAATATAATCAAAGATATGGAAACTAATCACCAGAAAAACGAATCCAGAAAGTGTTTTAGTTTTTAAAGAACTGAAGTCAATGAAACGAGGGCATCAACACAACACATATGGTGTACAAGACAAAAATAAGAATATGATAAATACCAATGATGAAATTTGTAACACATGGAAAGAATACTTTGTTGAATTACTAAATTGTGAAGCTCAAAGTAACACTTTCCCACAGGAAGCTGTTCTAACGTGTAAACCACAAACTGAAGAACCTATTTTTGAAGAAATCCTATATGTAATAACAAGACTTAAAAACAATAAGGCAACTGGGGCTGATGGAATTGCTGCTGAATTTATACAAGGCAGGTGGCCATGGATTAAATCTAAAGCTATACGAACTAATAATAAAAATCTGGAGGACAGAAGAATTACCCCATGACTGGAAAGAGTCATTATTGATACCTATCTTTAAGAAAAGAAGACAAGTTCCAATGTGAAAATTACAGAGGAATATCACTCCTGTCCACAAGCTAAAAGATACTATCCGCGGTATTACTAAATAGACTAAAACCATATTCAGAAGACATATTAGGTGACTACCAGGCTGGTTTCAGATAAAACAGATCAAGAATAGTATCAGATATTTATCTTACGACAAATAGCCGAGAAAATTGGGAATATAAAAGAGATCTCCCTAACATTGTTGTGGATTTAAAAAAAGATTATGATAGTGTCCATAGGAATAGTATATGGAATGCTATGCAGGAATCTGGAATACCAAGGAAGTTAATCAATATGACCAGACTATGCATGGCAGATACTTATAATATAGTAACATATAAAGGCAGGAAATCAGACCCTTTCCAAATAACATCTGGCTTGAAACAGGGTGATGCACTATCGCCGCTCCTTTTCAGTCTGGTTCTAGAGAAAGTCTTAAGGAAGGTAAAGGAGGAATGTGCTATTGGAGGAACATCCACACTGCATGGTTATGCAGATGATATAGATATTATAGGGGAAAATGAACAAAAGACATCGGAAATATTGACTCACTTAAACAGAGAGGGTCCTGAGACCCTCCTTTACAAATGTATTGTCATATTTTTCAACCAATCCCATACTAAGATTGCCAAATCTGAACATTCCTTTCAGATTGAGAACTGACGCGAGCGTAATAGGTATAGCGGCCGTTTTGTTACAAACCTATGATCACATCTTACATCCAGTCTATTATGTAAGCCGAAAGTTGTCTCCAAGAGAACGCAGATAGTCTACACCAGAGTTGGAAGGCCTCGCATTAATGTATGCTATTTCTAAGTTATCTAAATATTTGCTAGGTAAACATTTCATCGTTGGGACAGATAACAACCCATTAACTGTTATCACGAAAGGAACACCGATAAACCACAGAATCGCCAGATGGGCGTTATTACTCTAAAACTACGGCTTCGAAATAAGACACATCAGCGGGACAGAAAATACGATTGCAGACTTACTCTCAAGATGTCCTCTCGAGACGTCCAACGACAGTTTAACTACGCCTGAGCGCAAAGACTAAGGCTGTTACCCATAGCGATCAGACAGCTATCACAGTCCAGCGAAGAATATCTTGTTAGACAAAGAACGCTATGAAAAGTGAATTCCTGTGATAAGGACTAAGTCCTGTAATCTATTCGAAATACATTTTTAACTAGTGAATGCGAAGAACAAATGGACGAACGAAATATGTAAGGACAGTGTTTTAAACCGTTAGTACCATTTCTACGAACATTGTTACATGAACAGTACTACACATCTGTATATACTTACCGTATTGCAGCTTTCGATAACATCCAGTAGTACCAGAGCTTATGTATACTAGTGATATAAGCACAGTAAATTGTTCGAACATTTTAACATTATAACTGTTAAATAGACGACAGTAGAGGAATTCAACGCATCCAGAACAGTTTAATCCAAACTTGTACAAGAACAGTGTAATCCAAACGTGTATAAGAAAAGTGTGTGTTACTCCAACGTGTGAACACATTATTTGTGTACTTCCGTTTCCTTTTCGAATTATTTTCTAAATTTATCAAAAATAGCAGACTATACCACAAATAGTCACGAGTGGATGACAGATTGATTGATTGTGTGACACTAAAATTTACATATGATTAATTGAACGAAAGGATTTATATATTTGTGATCTAAGAATCATTAATTGATTAATTTTTTCTCAATGGTGCCAAGTATGCCACTATTGAAAATAAATATCAAACTATGAGGCTTAGAATAGAAATAACAAATGTACTTTATTTTTGGAAAAAATTTGAAAATTATCTCCCATAACGTTTCATCATTACACCTAAGGGGAAACAATCTGACATGTGGAAAATGTAAGCATGCATATATTGTCTTTTTCATAGTAGCCAGAATGACTACAGGTCACCATGTGACGTCAACTATGCGTGGAATATAGTTACCAAGGTTGGGGACCAGGATTGGATTATCCGACCGTATAGGTTGTTTCTAATTCTGAAATCCTCTCATAAGGGAGATGATTTAGGACCTAACATGTTCTTTTTGTGATTTTTTTTCTTTTGTTGTGAGGTAGTGCGTTGCTTGAAAGATAGCGTTAGTCGCTGATAACTACCGGGCTGGCTTAAGTCCATTGCCAACCAAGGTACAAATCCAACTAGGGGACAATACTTGATGAGAGTAGCCTCATGGCAGCACTGAGGGAAATATGTATCATGCATCATTACCATGTAAATGTAAACATATCAGAGAGTCACCTAACAGGATAAACAGTTAGTCGATTCTGACTTATAAAGATATTATTAACTTAAACCAACTATAAACACCTGTAATGAAAGGATATACCTTTCATAAGAGGGGGCGGCGGAGAGTGTCAGAATCTCTGAATCTCCATCGCCATCGCCTGTAGGCGACGACCAAGTACGACCGTGAACTCGACTAACAGCTACTACGCAGTGGATGGCCAGTGGTCAGCGTGACGCACGAAGCGCACGAGGACTGAAAGCAGGGCCAACGAGAAACCATCGCTGGTAGCGCAGACTGCCTAGGACTTCGAGACTGGACGGACATGAGTGAAAGTGTTGCACGTATTTACGTATTGTTCTATGCTTGATGGAAGAAAGCCTGTATGCTTTGTAGAGTTGATTTAGAGACTGAGTGAGTGATTTATTCCATGCATTTATGAACTTGTATATTGTATGTACGTATCTGGAAATGGCATTGGCGCTAATTGTGAGCGCAGTATTCTATGAATGCCGTTGAGAAGTGTGATTAAAGTGTTTCAGTTATGTCGCCGTGTGTTTGAGTACAATCATTCGTTGTGTATGATTGTTTCACTCCTGTTAGAGAACACGAGCCATTGTTAGTGTAAAACAAGACCCTGAAAGGTTATCAACCAATATAAGTCAGAATATATGGTAATTTCAAGGGAAGTAACGGCTAAAAGCTCCACAAAGTGGAGAGTGGAAAAGTTGAAGCAACAAAGACATTTATGATCTGTTTAAGTCCCCGATAATCACTAGTATCATAAAGGCTAATAGGCTGCAATGGCTGGGGCATATAGAAAGAATGGACGATAATAGGGAAACAAAACTCGCTTACACTCAGGAAATAAATGACCGTAGACCCCGAGGTAGACCACGAAGACGGCGGAGAGTTAATATACATACAGACCTACAAGCACTTGGTATCAACGACTGGCAAGAGAAGGTCAACCAGAGGGACGAATGGAGACGGCTTGTATCTGCAGCAAGAACCTCAATGGCTCGGAAGGCGGAAGAAGAAGCGTCTGTGCGTGTGGGTTACAAAGGAGTACTCCAGATACTGACATCGAACATTCATAGTGTTAACTTATTGTGTTAATTCAGCATGCCATTGTGCATATCATCCCAAATCATCCGGTATCATCCTTTTAAATTGACCAAGAAGGAGTTAATAAATCTTTATCAGAGTTATGTGTGTGTAACTGGGTTAATTATTACAGTTATAGTGCTACATCTCTAACTGGGGGAGGGGGTGGCTACATCACTTAACAGAGCAGGAGAGCAGTGTAGCAGGAAGAATACTATTGTTTCAGTCTTCAGTTCTACCAGAGTGAACATCTCCAATCTGAAGGCAGTGTATTTCCTGAGCTCTCTTGGTCTTTCTACCTGGAAACCTTACGTGATCCCTTAGTGTAATCATGCCACAACGTGATCTGCCTAGTGTAATCCTGCCACAACGTGATCCCTTGGTGTATCATGCCACGTTTGTTTGATACAGTTAACTAAGGAGTCATGTGAGTTATTTCTGGTTTTCAATTAGTAGTCGCCAAAAACTATTTGGGAATATCTACTCTCCCCACTCAATTTATCATATCACACTCGCGTTGGTCCAAAGCATGAAAGAAAACAATTTAAAGGCCTCTCTCATTAGAATGACAATTTCGAACTGTCCACCCGTAGTGCATTGAAAGAGTTAACACGAAAATGTTTGCATACAGTAAAGAGAGAAAAACAATTTACAGAGGTGAGATTCTGGTGTTACCCAATCCATGTAAACAAATTGCAGTAAGGAGCGGCAATAGTGGAAGACGATATGGACGCACTGGTACTACATCATTTCTTTCATGCATAGTTGCAAGGGATGTTTAGTTGCGTCATGTAACTGCTGCTCCTGTATTCATGGATGACTCATGGCTTCTTTATTTGTATTAAAGCGGTCATGACAATATGAGTGTACCTGTAAATTCTAAACCAGTGCTTCTCCAAACGTCAGGCGATTATTACCAATCCTCCTTTTGCGAGTTAAGAAACTATGTTGCTTTGTTTTGTCTTCTTCTTCTTCTTCTTCTTCTTCTTCTTCTTCTTCTTCGTCTTCTTCTTCTTCTTCTTCTTCTTCTTCGTTAGTTATTTATTTTGTTGTGGACATACTTGTGTTGCGTCAGTTACAGCAGAGCTGCGATATTTACACCTTTCGGCCAACACATCGACTTCTGCAGGAGTGTTTGTCAAGGCACCGTTTTAATGCTGAAAATGAAACGCAGTTACAAGAAATCATAAATATCATTTCAACAGAAAGTCAAAGCAGAGGTCTTATTCAGAATAACAGAAAAACAACGGTGATAATAATTTCACGTAAAGTATGCCTTGCCAAATACAATATAAAAGTAAACGGAATCAGCTTGTAACGAAGACAATGAATTTAAGTATTTTGGTAGTTTGATAACTGCAAATGAAAGATGTTTTAAAGAAGTTAAATGTAGAGTAGGCCGAAAAAGGTAGTATTACATAAGAACAAGACCATCATCATCATCATCATCATCTCTACATTTTGCCGTCAAAGCGCCGTGGGGAGGATTAATTGGCGTTCCAGCGCCCGAGTGGGTGGCACTGGATAGTGTCATTCCGTGTCATTGTACAATGTCTTTGATGTAAAGCCATTTTCTTCTCTGGCTTCCTTTTGCTCTCGTCGCAGATGATCTTTGATGTAGGCTGAGTGTTAGTAGTTGATGGTGTTGCATTCTAACGAGATGACCAAACCATTTGATCTTCTGTCTTTCGATAAATATTGCACAAGGTGTTGATCCCACTGTGTCTGATAACAACATTTCTTATTCGGCCTTTGATTGTTAAGTTGGCAGCTCTCCTTAGGCGTCTCATCATACAGGTGTTTATTTTCCTAAGTGTGATTTGGATAATGTCCAAGTTTGAGATTGGTAGCATTGGGTTTGAGTGAATATGCCGTTTATTATCTATCGTTTTGCGGACATAGGTACGTTTGAATGTTTCAGTATGTGTATATAGTTGATATCCAAGTGCACTTGCTTTTTGACATCTGATTTCGATTTCTCTATCCAATCTGCCCTCTTCTGTGATCATACTACCAAGATATTTGAATTCTTTCACTTGTTTCAACTGGATGAGTAAATGAGTTCTTAAGAGATATATCGAGCCAATCCTAATGTACGAAAGCGTATCATGGATATTTAATAGACAAGTCATGAATTATGAGGAAGCTGCGAAGATGCGGTTTTATAGAATGATGAGAACACCGTGAACACATAAGAGAGAAATGGACATACATTGAATGAAGTTATTTTATACAGAGAACTGGTTTCTCGCATCAACAGAAGTTAGTCCACATTCTTTGGGCGTGTCTTGAGAAGAGAAAAGTTGTAGTACATCGTGACACCGGGTGAGTTGGAGGGGACGCCAGGTTGGGGGAGACCAGGGGAGAAGATGCAGGGCAGTATGATATCATGGCATGGATAAACATCAGTGACAGTATTTTTATTTACGTTCGTTCGCTTTGAACTTAAGCGTAATCCATACGTGTGATACTGTTTCTAGTGCAGTGGACTGATGTTTGTTTGTGGATTAGTTTTCCCTATTACCAGTGTCCGTCGCCATCAGTCAAATCCACTGACATCTGAGGTACTTGTAATTTACGCCCGCAAGTCAAGGACGAGAAGTCAACATTATAGTCCAACTGATCGCTGTAGGAGTTAAACCCTCTACCTGCTGAACTTCGGTATCTGAAATGATTCGCAATCCACGAGACAGAAGACTATCGACAGACATTATCACCAACGCCAGACTACATGGACTATAAAAAACATTCACAATCCACGAGACAGAAGACTATTGAAGACATGATCACCAACACCACACGACATGGACTATAAGAAGATTCACAATTCACGAGACAGAAGACTGTCGACAGACGTGATCACCAACGCCAGACGACATGGATTATAAGAATAAATTAGTGAGATTACATATTTTCTTCTCAGGGATATTAAATGAGTACAGTCATTTCTTATGTTTAAGCCAGGTGTTTCCAATCAAAATAGTATTTATCTTTGCCAATTCTATCACAATTTCTCCTATTGCCTATTGTTTTGTTTTTTTTTATTTTTTTTTTTTTTTTTTTTTTTTTTAGACACGATGATTCTTGCCGTCATCTCTGTGTTATATCGTATATCACATACTGATGTCGTTGTGTAGCATCATCATCATCATTACCAGGATTGCCCGTCCGAAGGTAAATGTTGAAAACATCTGATCATGCCCTTCCATCATCTCATGTTCTCAGACAATTTCTTTAGCTCCACAACATAAAACCGGGACCCGACGTTCTTGCACGCGTATGTGATGTAGTTGTTTCTTGGTCGCCCTCTTCTTTTCTTGACTTGGATCATGTTCTCAAGTATTTTCAGCTAATAGACGCCCACGTCTCATACTACCACAACTCCAAAGCAACCACTTGTTCCGTATGTTGTTTAATAGCTGCATATTTTCAGAAGAATTGTCAGCCTGCAACAACAACCTCATCGCAACAGCTTCCAATGCATGTCAGCATGACAGAATGTACAAGAGAGATGGTTCTTAATCATCCGGTGTGATGATGCCGAGGTAGCGGGTTCAACCCCTACACTAGTCAGTTCCACTAAAATGTTGACTTCTTCTCCTCGACTTGGGGACGTAAATTACAAGTACCTCTTCAGTCGGATTGGGTAAGCCCCATGGCGAGGGACACTGGTAAAAGGAAAACCTAATCCACCTGCAAACATCAGTCGAGTGCACTAAAATTATTAGCACATGTATGGACTACGCTTGAGTTGAAAGCTAGTTGACAAAAACAAAAAAAAAGCTCCCAATCTCTTTTGTTTAGAGTCCATCTTGCAGTACTGTTGACCACAAATGCACGCCTAATTTTTTCCCCAGTGCTCAGTCATGAGTCTTGCCGTTAAGCGTTGACGGTCATGGTTCGCCATCCCGCACCATCACCGGAGTCCTGGATCAGCTCTGTAATTCTGTCTTGACGATGCCAGTACATAAAACATTGTCTCACAAGATCACCAGAACCGTGGATCAACTGTGTAATTCTGTCTTGACCATGTCAGTACATAAAACATTGTCTCACACTGTCAGAATCCCCAATAAGGCCTTACAGAGGCAATGAGTTAACACTAGTCTAGTAGGGAGACACCAGACAGGAGAGACACCGAGTACTATTAATAGCCTCACAAGGAGACACATTCGTGTCAGACCAGAGGTCGATGAGTACAGATGAGCGAGGGCTTTCCCCAAGCAATTGGGAAGCTAGTCCTTACGAGTAACCGTGAAGTTCCGGGTTACTCGAGCTCACAAGCCAGCGTGCTGGCGAGGCCATGCACGCAATAATAGCTACTGCACGGAGAGTAGAGTGTCCGTGCTTGTCCACGCAATGTGTAGCGTGTGGACAGACAGACTGACTGGAGACGGTAGAGAGAGCAGACGTATCCTTGACCAATACTAGAGTTTCTAGGCAATAGGCAAACATAGGGCTGTTCATTTAGATTGTGAAATACTAGCATCATCTATCATCACGTTAATGCATTCATGTTGTGTAATGATGATGAAATATAACGCTCGTAGAGCCATTCAAATGACGGCTCTGAATAAATTGCATTCCTTTCGCAAATGTCATGAGTTGTTATTTCGTGCAGTGCGAAAGTAGGGGAGTCTTGAGAATCTGCAGCGCACAAGTCGCTGACAGGCTAGACCCCGAATTGGTGTCAGAAGTGGGATACCGACAAAATGTGCTAAAAATCGCACATGCAACACCGTTTGCTGAACATTTGGCCTATCATAAAACGCGAGCCCGAATTCTATCACAATTTTATTGGCACCGAAATTCTTGTTCGGAACATAAAATCTTTTCTGTCGCTTCTTGTACTGTTTGTCAACATCGTGTACGAAAGAAAAAGCATGTAAAGGCCGAAGTGCAACGGTCAGTGATAGCATCTAGACCACTTGAGAGTATAGCGGTCGATATTACTGGACCCTAATGCAGGTGTCGAGTAATGGAAACCATAACTATCCAAACAAGGGTACTAAAACGATTCACCTTAAACCAAACCAGAAGGTTGTGATCCGACTACCTGATAAACATAATATGGCACTAACATCTTACCAAGGACCTCTCAACGATGAACGCAAATTATTAGATGCGGATCATGAAATATCGATAAAAGAACACTTAGAGATATTTCATATCAACATCCTGAAACCATACTTTTCACAACAAGAACAACAGACAGACGAACAAATTGCACCAACACCAAGCAATGAGACGACAGACCTACATAATACAACTTCACTAGGTAGGGCGACACACGACAGCGACAACGCAAACACACTTAGCCAGATAACAGCACACACAGCTAGCACCACAACAGTATTGGACGAGATGCAATTACCAGTTCCTACGGTAAACACAACTGCGACCAATATCTCGTCATATAGAGATAACATATGCAGTCATACGGAAGACGGGACAAAACACCTACTGAAACTTCGACAAGTCTTCGACAGGTTGAGATTGTTTGAGCTCACAGCTAAGCCGTCCAAAGTAGAGTTGGGCATGGAACAAATTGACTTCCTGGGTCATACCATCTGCAGGGGCCAATTAAAAACTGATGACAGAATCGTCACTAAGATTCTGAATTTGACAATGCCAACGACCAAGAAACAGGTCCGAGGTTTACTGGGTCTGGTAAACTACTATAGTAAATTCATTCCAAACCTGCGGAAATCACCAGTGTTTTTTCTAACATTTAAAGCTTCGGCTATAGTTATCTGTGAAAGAATGCACGATTAATTAGTGCGTTATCAAAATTGAAACATCTTTTCAGCGTCCACCTATCCTTCGTATGCCTAACCCAAAACTCACTTATTTCTTACGCACAGATGCGAGTGCCATATCCATATCTGGGATACTAGGACAGTTCTACGACGGGACGTTCCACCCCGTAATGTACGTATGTCGCAAGATTACTCCTGCTGAAGCAAGATACTCAGCATCAGAATTGGAGGGCCTTAGTTTGATCTATTGCGTGAGAATGTTTCATAGATTTTTGGCAGGAGCACAGTTTGTAATCCAATCCGATAACTCTCCATTGTCTGTGATGCAATCTGGACATCCTACCAACAATAGGAATTTACAGGTGGGCTTTGATTCTCCAAAATTACACATTTACCATCCAGCACTTAAAAGGGAGATTAAATACGATTGCAGACATTTTGAGTCGTCCATCAGCCATTCAAATACCTGAGTTGCAGGAAGGGATCGACCATACACCACCAGAAACAGTGACACTGTAACGTTAGATAATTCAGTGCCGTATGTGGTGATTAAGACATATCGTAAGTGCGTTATCATCGCCAGATATATAACCTGTGTGAATATAACAGTGCTATGAGAAATGTAACGAACAGACGCAGAATGAACATGCGATGACACACACAGAAGCTAGAATAACGAACAAGAATTAGCTACGAACCTACATAATGTAGTAGGGAACTATATTAATACACTATCCTTGAAGGAGAGCATAAGAGACTTTGCCGGAATGAACTATGTTATAATAGTCTACAAAGAGTATTGCTCCATCTTCACAACGCAGAGGAGGACGTCGACTTAGTGTAGTTAAATATAGAAATGTAACTGTGATATATGTATATTAGTATTTTATTAACAGTATCTATAACTTCATTTTTCTATTAATTATTCAACTGCAAATTCGTTAAATGCATATATAACTTTATTTTCTTATTTGCGTAGTTAGAAATCACCATCATTTAATTAATAATCCATTTATTAGAACATCAATTATAGAAATACAATTGTTAGATCTTATATTAGTTTATTACCATATAATCATAATCATTTATACATCCATTTATCTAAAATATCATTTCAAAACTAACACAACCATTTAGGAATTAATATTATCTTTTTCACAAATAACACTTTAAGGTAATTAACCCATTTTTCTTAAATGAAAGTAGTAGTAAATTATTTCCCTTTAGGGTAATTTAGGTCAGCACACCAAATTATGGAAGTTACTAGGACAGGATCGGTAACAAACCATCCTCATAACTATGTATATTTTTTAATAGACATGACGCGTGCAAACAAAACGCACAGTCATTTGGCGTGATTACTGTTAAAATTCAGCCAATCGTTTATTGCATATATAATGTCTATGTATTTGATGATATGAAATATATTTGAATGACGAGAGAATGGTTGAGTGAAAGAACAGTATGAAAGTGAATGAAAGATGTAGGCAAGAAGAATAAATGCGAGGAAAGAATGCGAAAAACTTAGTAAACATTGAAAGAAAGAGAGCGAGAGAGAAAAACCGGGAAAATTTTTTCCACCGCTGGAAACGTCTTATTTGACTTGTCTGTGTCATCTGTGTAGCCATTGTGTTGTTGCGTTTATATGTGTGTTACTGCCACACTTTAACAGAGTATATAGAGAACGTACTTTGAGCTTCAGAAAGCGGAATTGTCGGTCACAAATAAGAATAACGAACGTTTTTAACCACAATAAACCGATTTTGCGGCGCTCGAAGGAACACACACATTTAGTACACTAACGCATACACATGTTAGAGAGTTAAGTACATTGTAGTTTATTAGAAAACACGCAAACAAACAGGAAAACGAACACATAAAAGTTGCACACACCTTTCATTTCAAAGAACGACAACTCTAAATTCAGGGGACACAATAAATTATTAGAAACCTAAATGTAACAGTGAATATAGCTTTTCACATGCGGAAGCGATAAGGTGAACAGTAGAACTGTGTGTATAGAGTTGGAGGGGATATTAATGGGAACATGAACACTTTGTGCTCATGTGTTGTACTCATAATAGAGTCAACTAGTGTGTGGGTTGTCATTTTGGGCAATGTGAGGACAGGTCAAGACAGAAGTTAATAGGTGAAAGTCAAAAGACATAGGGTCAAACGACGGAAACCAGGACATAAGTCATAAGACAACGGTTCCGGTTAACTACCAATCCCAAAGATATCTATAGAACCAACTATACTGAAACATGGGCTACTGAATTAGCCAAGTGAAAAGATAGAACACTGTGAATGAAGGTAGAAGATATTTGTTTTATCCCCAAACTAGAAACTTAGAACTTATTGGAGATCTGAAAAAATTGGAACAGCCAATTTTCTTTTGTGACCAGAAGTGTTACAAATATGAGTAAAGGGAAGTAACACTTCGCGAGAGGAGGGGACCCTGTCAGAATCCCCAATAAGGCCTTACAGAGGCAATGAGTTAACACTAGTCAAGTAGGGAGACACCAGACAGGAGAGACACCGAGTACTATTAATAGCCTCACAAGGAGACACATTCGTGTCAGACCAGAGGTCGATGAGTACAGATGAGCGAGGGCTTTCCCCAAGCAATTGGGAAGCTAGTCCTTACGAGTAACCGTGAAGTGCCGGGTTACTCGAGCTCACAAGCCAGCGTGCTGGCGAGACCATGCACGCAATAATAGCTACTGCACGGAGAGTAGAGTGTCCGTGCTTGTCCACGCAATGTGTAGCGTGTGGACAGGACTGACTGGAGACGGTAGAGAGAGCAGACGTATCCTTGACCAATGCTAGAGTTTCTAGGCAATAGGCAAACATAGGGCTGTTCATTTAGATTGTGAAATACTAGCATCATCTATCATCACGTTAATGCATTCATGTTGTGTAATGATGATGAAATATAACGCTCGTAGAGCCATTCAAATGTCGGCTCTGAATAAATTGCATTCCTTTCGCAAATGTCATGAGTTGTTATTTCGTGCAGTGCGAAAGTAGGGTAGTCTTGAGAATCTGCAGCGCACAAGTCGCTGACACACACGATCACCAGAACCGTGGATCAACTGTGTAATTCTGTCTTGACCATGTCAGTACATAAAACATTGTCTCACATGATCACCAGAACCGTGGATCAACTGTGTAATTCTGTCTTGACCATGTCAGTACATAAAACATTGTCTCAAACGATCACCAGAACCGTGGATCAACTGTGTAATTCTGTCTTGGCCATGTCAGTACATAAAACATTGTCTCACACGATCACCAGAACCGTGGATCAGCTCTGTAATTCTGTCTCGACCATGCCAATACATAAAACATTGTCTCACACGATCACCAGAACCGTGGATCAGCTCTGTAATTCTGTCTTGACCATGTCAGTACATAAAACATTGTCTCACACGATCACCAGAGTCCTGGATCAGCTCTGTAATTCTGTCTCGACCATGCCAATACATAAAACATTGTCTCACACGATCACCAGAGTCCTGGATCAGCTCTGTAATTCTGTCTTGGCCATGTCAGTATATAAAACATTGTCTCACACGATCACCAGAGTCCTGGATCAGCTCTATAATTCTGTCTTGACCATGTCAGTACATAAAACATTGTCTCACACGATCACCAGAACCGTGGATCAGCTCTGTAATTCTGTCTTGACCATGTCAGTACATAAAACATTGTCTCACACGATCACCAGAACCGTGGATCAGCTCTGTAATTCTGTCTTGACCATGTCAGTACATAAAACATTGTCTCACACGATCACCAGAACCGTGGATCAGCTCTGTAATTCTGTCTTGACCATGTCAGTACATAAAACATTGTCTCACACGATCACCAGAGCCCTGGATCAGCTCTGTAATTCTGTCTTGGCCATGTCAGTACATAAAACATTGTCTCACACGATCACCAGAACAGTGGATCAGCTCTGTAATTCTGTCTTGACCATGTCAGTACAAAAAACATGTCTCCAAGCAGTTTACTACTAGGGTCTATGGTGTGACAAAACCATCACATTTGTAAGCCTGAATTCTCGAAGGAATGGGTGGCAATCCTGCACTCACTTTCGCATCAGTGACGAGACCAGTTGTTAAACCCGCGTTACGCCCGAGCTCACGGCCACTATCAGCGGCAGTTCACGCTAACCATACCTTCTTTTTATTTGCCCATGCTATTGCTTGTATGTAAAGAAGTGTCCTGGAAGCTCGTTCTGTAAGTTATAACCCCACTACCAGCCGCCACCAAAAACACATAGGATAGTGATACCGTCAAAGTGTCAGAGGCCAACAGAACTATCAGACACGTGACAAAAACGGCGTACATATAAGGAAGATCAAATGGAGGTGTGTTTTTGTTTCTTCTGAAAGAAGCAACATCAAAGTACGCCGAGTGTGCTCATGAAGACCAGTAATTCAGAAGTGTCGTATTCACTTGAAGCAAAGTAACGACAGTATCTGGAAAGAGGCCTGTGGAGAAACAACAAATAAGTAGTGTAATATAAATTAAAACTATTGAAAAATACAAAACATTGATATCGCGTAGTGAATTGAAATAAAGAATACAAACAAACAGATTGTGCAATATTGCAGACATATTTCACGCATCTCGTCAGGTACATAATCGATACCTGGTGTATATATTCGTATTTCAGCTTGATTGATTTATCGTGTGCTTTAGTTTATATTGTGTGAATGCTGCATATGCACCTAACGAGATCCAGCGAAAAAAGACAAACATTGTACAATCAATAGAAAACTACACAGACAAATTTTGTTATGTCTTGGGTACAACCTGAGACACAGCGAGATCTGTTATGATCAATTGAGGGATGATGCGCGCAACATCAGAGGAAAGATAAATTAGGAATCTGGAAAGCAACTAGATTACACAGACCTTGTAGAAAACTTGAGTTAGCCAGATGAAAAATCTGTATAAAACAATGAGTATTACGTGGTGTGGTCACATGAATGTAACATCAGTCTCAGACTGACTAACCCGTGATGATGATTATGACGATGAAGATAAAGACTAAAATGATGATGGGGACGATTTATAAATAGGACTATAGGCACGTGTATGGTCAAACATGGGAGTGTTACTGTTGTTACTTACTGAAGTAACATTTTCGGGAAAGTGATGGAACAATAGCCAGTTTTAAATCGCATACATTCCTGTTAGATTAAAACCACAAAGATGTCACTTCAATACATCACAACTGAGGAAGAAAACCGGATGGTGATATTGTTTAAAAAACTGCACCTATTGAAATGAGTTTGGTGTATAGATGGTATCAATATCCATCTCCACGGTGTGTGCAGCTCCCACTTATCTTCTACCAAGCTCATAAATCAGAGGGGATGTGTAACACCGTACTGGATCTTCAATCTGCAGAGGGCATATTAAGGTGACCCAGATCATAGTCAGGCCTATCGCATGCGGACTGACTGGGGTTGGATCAAGTTTTATATGATGTCTCACTGGTCTGGTATATAATGTCAACAAATTGTCAAACGATCGCGTCGTGAGAATACCCCTCCTCCCCACCCCGCAACAACCTACAGTAATTGCACGGAAAGATGAAATGCATATGTTATAACGAGTTACAACTTCATAAAA
>JACEFZ010000250.1:0-40691 GCA_014155875.1 Cepaea nemoralis
TCCTTGGAAAAAAAATTTAAGAAAAAAAAGCTTTGATAAAGTATGGAAGGAAGGACTGAAAAAAAACTGCAAAAAATGCATGTTTTGGAAAAATGTATAAATGGTTTAGCCACTACCTGAGAACAAACTGCCAGGAAAAAGTACAAGGAAAAACCCAGCAAAATGATCTGCTGGAGCAAGGTGTCCCCCAAGGAGTTCTTCTTTCACCAACATTACTCCTAGCATATATAAAATGACATCACGGACAATTTTCCAGCCAGAGTACACACATCCTCCTTTGCAGATGACCTAGCCATATGACGACATCTGAAGAATATATGAGTACAGCTAACAGCAGAATACAGCAACCCTTTATTAGCGCTAGAGGACTGGTCAAAATCATGGCTATAAAGGGATAAGTGAGGGGGGGAAAAACAACTTGCACAGTGTCTCCCTCTCAAAAAAAAACTCAGCAACCTAAGCTGGTATTGAAGGGAAAAAAATTATGCCATGAAAAAATCAAACTATCTAGGAGCACCTTTGATCGTCGCCTGACATGGAAGACACAGGTTGAAAAAAAATCGAACCATGAAAAAGTTTGCTGGTACAACTGGGGAGCGGGGTGAGAAAGTTCTCAAGAAGTTATATACTGGACGGGTGAGGCCAGTACTGGAATATGGCATTGCAGCTTGGGTAACAGCAGACCCTAGAGAGTGTGAAGGTGTTAAAGAGGCCAAAACATTTGTTTAAGGAGGACTTCTTTTTACAATCAGAAGCCTTCTGTCATGCCTGCTTCACAACAGAGGTTTTGTCACTCAATCAATCAATCAATCATGTGCCATGCCAGAAAGCGTCATGATTCACCATTTCACTCATCACCAGAGTCGTGGATCAGGTCAATGTTCCTGTCTCGACCATGCCATACAGGTTTTTTGTTTTTTTTTAAATCAGAATTTACACAGCTCTATTCAGTAAAAGAGACACAACTGCAACTACAATAATTGTAATTTTTATCTATGTGTGTTGGCATAACAATATTCTATTAAAAAAATAATTCAGAACAATAATCACATTTATAAAGTCTGTGGTTTTTCAAACTATAAAATAATTCACCACAATCAATTATACTAACAATTTCTAAGCAGTCTCTCCTTTATGTGTTGTCTTGTGAAGTTTCAAACTTCTAGCTTCAGGGAAAAATGAAAAACATTCATCACACTTTTTCTCATGTGGCATTTAACATGGCTTGATTGAGCAAAAGAGGCACCACAATTATTACACTTGTAAGGTTTCTCTCCTGTATGTGTTCTCTTGTGACACTTCATGTGACCAGCATGAGTAAAAGATGCACCACATTCATGCTTGCTTGCTTGCGTTCGCTGGCTGTGATCTCCAGCACGAAGTCATGTATGTGGGATAAAGACATCCTGTTGTCCAACATCAATGTGATGTCATACATGACCTGATGTTTGGTGAGTATCCTTGTCCCATGCCTGGCTTATTGGTGTGCAGACTGGTGGTTCCTCGCCGTACAGGCAGACACTCTCCGACTTCGGAGGAATCAATGATCCTACTGACTTTAGCCAGGACCCCGAAGGGACCTGTTACGCAGGACGCTCGGCCAGTATAGAACCCAGCCCTGGTGACTTGGAAACATCTGTACATGTATTTATTTGTTTGGGTTTGGTGGTTACCCCAGACCAAAGAATTATATGTGAAGAGAAACCAGAGTAAATAACAGGAGCCGGCGCAGGTATTTATTTATTTATTTATTTTTTTAAAAATTTGCATATCCTTTACAGGACATCGCTGTCAACACCAGCATCTTTCAGCTGATTGTTGATTTCTTGGCAAGATTACGCTCAGTAATTTGCCATTGCTTTCTGAGCGGCCGGCTCAGTTATCACGCAAGTCACCAGCGGGGGATGAACCGGTCCCAGTTCTCGCTCGCTACGAGACTCTGCGTGATAAACGGGATTACGGAGAAAGTGGTGTAACCCCTTAATTATTTTTTTTTAATACTTTTATTGAGTGTTAAAATCATTGCAAAGTGTATTGTTCGTGTTTTTACAGAGCGTTGCATATGGACGTGAAGGTGACATATGTGCAAAAATACAAACATTTTATACATTGGAACATTTCTTCATTGAAATTGTTGTGAGGAAACATTATAAACAACAGCAAGATGATAGTATACCGTTATTATTTCCCCTGCCACATCCCTCGCTTGTCGGCTCCAACCACACCAATACTATCACTACCACACGGTAATGATGAACATGGCAGTATAACTTGTTAGAGCCAACCGTTGAGAGCTGCAGCAGAATCAACAACAACAGTATCAAAATGGTCGGAAAGGGGGATGTGACAGTATACGGGTTTACAAAGCAGAAAAGGTAGTGGTTGCATTTATAATGTTTGTGTTGTTACATGCGTTCTGTGTATTTAGTATTTGTGTAGGTGTATTTACGGAGCGTTGCATGTGGGCGTGTAGGTGACATATGTGTAATATTATTCAGTGGCATATTTACATATGAAAGGGGGGAGTGAGAGGAGGTTACCAAAAGAAATGTTGTTTTACTATGTTTGTTTCCCCTTTCACCCCCTTCACCAATTGGCTTCTCAACCACCAACACCATCACCAACCAGTGAGGCCGCCAGCAGCATCTACAGCAACAGTAACGAACAGTTGATAAAAATACTTGAATAATCCGTCACAGAGAAAATCCAAGTTGTGAAGAGAAACCAGAGTCCTGCAAGACGTGCCAATCAGCATTATTTTTTATTTTTTTAAAAAGTGTTTGTGCAATGACAGTACAGAGTTTATTATTCAACAAATTAAATCTGTCGCAAACATCAAATGACCATGCATGCTATGCTAAATGTTCAACAAAAATTACGAGCGGTCTATCCATATATTAAATTTTCTTTGTCAATAAGGACAAAGCAACGTTTCTGCTGCTCTAATTTATTTCTGCCAATCAATCTGATTATGCCAAACAGCATTATTTTTTTTCTTTTTAAAACTTTTATTGAGTGTTAAAATTGTTGCAAAGTGTATTTGTGTTTTTACAGAGCGTTGCATGTGGGCGTGTAGGTGATATATGCGCAAAAAATACAAATATTTTATACATTTTAACATTTCTACATTGAATTTGTTGTTTACAGAAACAACAGCATGATGATAGTGCACCGATATTATTTCCCCTGCCGCCTCCCTCTCCTGTCGGCTCTAAAACCTCCACTTTCATCACCACCACTCGGTAATAATGAAACTGGCAGAATAAAAAGTTTGAGACAATCGGAGAGGTTGCCAGCAGCATCAACAAACAAACAGTATCAAGATGGTGGGAATGGGAGGTGTAAACAGTATCGGGGTTTACAAGGCAGAAAGGGAAGTGGTTGCATTTGTAATGTTTGTGTTGTTACATGCGTTCTGTGTATTTAGTATTTGTGTAGGTGTGTTCTGTGTTTACGGAGCGTTGCATGTGGGTGTGTATGTGACGTGTGCATATTTTATTCATTCAGCATATTTACATGTGAAGGGGAGTAGATAGGGAGAAGGATAATCCTTTCCATTTTTGTTTCAATTTTCACACTCTCACCCATTTGACCCACACACTAGTGGGAAATGATGGTAAAGGCAGGATAATTTTTGGAACCAAAAGGTGAGGGTGTCAGCAAAGGCAACAAACAAACCATGAGCAAGAAAAGGGAAGGGGGGGGGGGTCACATGGGAGATGAGGTTATATATTAATAAGGTAAATATAATAATAATGCAAATAAAACCAAATACATCAATAATAATGATGACAAACATTCACCTACTAAGGGTGATAACAGTGCTGATAGTAACAGCAAAGATAATAGTTATGAAAATGATCCCACTTTCCAAAACTGTGATTCCATTTGCTAGAATGATTTTCCTAGGAATGGTGCTAGCATAGCATAGTAGGTACATATAATTGCAACATGCAATGTTTAATAAATGGTAGAAGTAAAAGGAGTTGGTTATCTTTTTCTCTTTGCTAATGTTTTTTTTTTATTTTTTTTATTTGTAAGGGTACATTCATTTTTTCCCTTCCTCTTTTTTTTTTTTAATTTTTTTTTTTTTGGTAAAAAGTAAACAAGCATCTGTATTAGCACAGATTTTTACAATCTCATTGGTTTGGTAAACATATGTGGTTTTGTATTCATTCATTCATTATTCACTCACAACTTCTTGTTTCTTCCTCGCACTCATGTGTACTAAATTTTAAAATCAGAAAGAAGAGTACTTGTGTTTACTCTGGAGATATCTGTGATATTTTGTGTTTACAACATAGGAAATTTATCCATTAGCATATTCCATTCCTTGAACACATTTACATGTGAATGGGGGTTAAACAAGGAAAAGGGGAAATCTTTACATTTTTGTTTCTCTTGCCATCCTCTCACCAATTTCTTCCACTCCACTAATGCCTTCATCACCACTATCTGGGCAATGATGGTAAAGGCAGGATAAATATTGAACCAAACCGGTGTGGGTATCAGCAAAGGCAACAACAACCATGAGCGAGGGGAAAGGGGGGGGCACATGGGAAAAGGGTTTTTGTTTTATTACTAATGATGACAATGATAATAATGACAAGAAGAGACATACTGAGGGTAATAACAGCCAATATAAAAACCAGCAATGGTAATAATAGTTATGAAATGATAACCTTTTTACAAATTGTGATTCCATTTGCTAGGATGATTTTCTTTGGAATGGTGTTAACATAGCAAAGCAGGTACCTACAAATGCAAACTGCAGTTTTTAATAATAGTTGGAGTAAAAGGAGGTTCCCCCCCCCTCTCATTTCCCCAAGCATTTGTATTTACACAAATTTTTACAGTATGATTGGTTTGGTAACCATATGTGATTTTGTATTCATTCATTCAACACTCACTCACATGATTCAAAGGGGGTGACAAAGAGAAAGGGAAATCTTTATATTTTTGTTTCCCACACTGCACTCTCCCCAATTGGTTCCACCCCACCAAAGCCCTCATGACCACCCTTAATGATGGTACAGGCAGGACACATGTTTGAACCAACCAGTTGAGGTAGCAGCAAGGGCAACAAACCATAAGCAAAGGGGGCACAGGGGATATGAAGTTGTAAAATAATAATGATGATATCAGTAATACTTATAAAATTAATGATACTAACATTTTGTTTCCCTCGCTACCCTCCCACCAATTGGCTTCACTCCATCAATGCCCTCATGACCACCCTTAATGATGGTACAGGCAGGACACATGTTTGAACCAACCAGTTGAGGTAGCAGCAAGGGCAACAAACCATAAGCAAAGGGGGCACAGGGGATATGAAGTTGTAAAATAATAATGATGATATCAATAATACTTTTAAAATTAATGATACTAAGGATAATAAGGTAAATACTGAATACAAGGAAAAGGGGAAATCTTTACATTTTGTTTCCCTCACTACACGCCCACTAATTTGTTCCACTCCACCAATGCCTTTCATGACCACTAATGATGGTACAGGCAGGATAAATGTTTGAAACAACCAGTGGGGGTAGTAGCAAAAGCAACAAACCATAAGCAAAGGGGGAGGGGGCACAGGGGAGATGAAGTTGTAAATTAATAATGATGATATCAGTAATACTTATAAAATTAATGATACTAACATTTTGTTTCCCTCGCTACCCTCCCACCAATTGGCTTCACTCCATCAATGCCCTCATGACCACTCTAATGATGGTACAGGCAGGACAAATGTTTGAAACAACTAGTGGGGGTAGTAGCAAAAGCAGCAAACCTTAAACAGAGGGGGGAACATGGGAGATGAAGTTGTAAATTAATTATGATGATATCATTAATACTTATAAAATTAATGATACTAACGATAATAAGGGTAAGATAGTAATAGTAATAATAATAATAATAATAATAATAATAATAATAATAATAGTAATAAAAGTAATAATAATAATAATAATATAATAGATATCATAAGATAATATATACAGAGTATATATATATAATATCATAGATAATATATATAATAGATAGGCCGGTCTCTGTGGCTGAAGGGCTTGCGAACGCGGTTTGTGAGCCCGTATACCCGGGTTCGAAACACGGCGGTGCTGGTTTTTTCGAAAAAGGTATAGAGACCGGTCGTTCAGAAAGCAATGGCAAACTACTGAACGTACCACTTGCCTAGTACATCAACAGCAGCTGAAAATGCTGGTGTTGACTGCAACATCCCGTAAGGGATACGCAAAAAAAAAAAAAAATAGATATGTGATTCTATTTACTAAAGTGATAAACTTAGTAGTGGTGGTAGTATAGCACAACAAGTGCATTTAAAGCAAACATTCCATTAATAGTAATTTGGAATGGGAGGAGGTGATTTTCTTTTCTCCTTTTTTCTTTTTCCCCTTATCTATAAGGGTTGAAACCATCATTTTGAAACAAATAAAACAAACATTTATACTTCCACTATTCTTTACATAAGGGATTTTTCATTGATCTTTTGACCATATGTGATATGTTTAATCATTCACTCACCATTCACTCACAGTTTCTTCTTTCGTTCTCGTGCTCATGTATACCAAATTTGTAATACAATAAGGAAGCATATGATTTACTCTGGAAATAGTTGAAATATTTTGTGTGTGTACATAAAGGAGATTAAATGTGTGTTATATGTGTGGTGTTTGTATCTGGCAAAGTTTCTGCAGGTCCATATAAGTTGTCTATAGTAAGAAAGTGCTACAAGTAGTTTTGTATGTATGTCCTTAGCTGTCTTTGGTATGGTATTGAGAAAAATTGCTTTATATATGTCGGTTTGTTTGCCTGTGTGCGTTTGTATGAGGTGTTTGAGTGTTGCGCGTGTGGCAGTAATTGTTGGACATGTATAATAAATGTGTTCCTCTGTCTCTTGTGTGTTGACATTGTTTGGATATGTATGCTTCTACCTGTGTTGTGGGGGTCATACTGTATAACAGTCTATATGTGATTTCCTTAGCTTTTGGAGCTATGTGTTTGTTGTGTAGGTTTGAAAAGGTGCATGTGAAGTCAGTCATGAAGTATTTGTGTCCTATTTTAATCCTAAGTCTTAGTGATGGTGCTTGTTCTCTAACTAAATGTTTGTATATTGTGTGTGTTGTTTGCTGTATTAACTGTTCATGTCCTTTTATTGCCTGTATGCATGTCTAATAGAGTGTTGGCAGTCTTCCCTGGTAGTGTGCAGTTGCATTGTTAAGAGGTGTGAGATGTTTGATGTGGCCTATGTAGTATAGTGCTAGTCTGTTCTGTTCTGGGTGTCTGATGATTTTACCTATGTGACTGATTCTAAGTGACAGTATTTTTGTCTGGATGTCCTGTAGTGCAAAATCCCCTCGTCTCTTGTCTTGTATGAGGGTTTTGTGTTGTATGCTGTGTATTGTGTTGGTGAAGATGAAGCGTCTGATTTGTTTGTTTATGTTTGTGATGGTCTGTTTGGGAGGGTCCAGTACTGTTGCTAAATATATTATTTTGGGTAATATGTATGTGTTGACTATTGTGCTTCTACCAAATATTGTGGATGTCTTGTACCTATACCTGAGTAACATGTCTGTGATCTGTTCAGTCAGTGCGTGCCATGTCTGTCTGTGTGTTTCTGTGGGATCACATGGAAATGTGATCCCATACAGCTTCATGGTGTCTATGTGTTTCAGATCTGGAGGGAAATCAGCCTTTTGTTTCCACTTTCCCAGACCCATTATCTGTGATTTCTGTACATTAATTTTGGCTCCACTGCCTTTTCCAAAATGGGTAAAGGTGTGGAGTATATTCCTTATTGACGTGTTGCTGGTGGGAAAGAAGGCAGTGTCATTTGCATAGGCGATGAGCTTCTGCTCTCCTATCCCATGCAGGAAGGTTCCTTTAATACTAGTGTCTTACCTTTTCTCTAATAAAGGTTCTAGGATGAGCACATACAGGAGTGGTGATAAGGGACATCCCTGTCTTACAGATCTCGTGAGCCTGAAGCTAGCTGTCAGTGAATGGTCCACCAACACTCTGCTCTCAGGATTTTTATACAAGATCTGTATCCACTGCCTGTAGTATTCTCCTATGTTACAAAATTCTAGTGTCCTATGCAGGTATGTGTGGGAAATTCTGTCGAAGGCCTTCTCTTGATCCAAGGATAAGATGGAGGATGGACAGTCTTTCCCATGTGTGTAGTTGATTATGTCTCTAATGAGGTGTGTGTGGTTGTGTATATTTCTGTCTTTGACACTGCACTGTTGGTCTGGGTGTATTAGTGTTGGCATGAAAGGTTTAAGTTTGTTGGGAGTGTTTTGGCGAGTATCTTGTAGTCTGTGTTGAGTAAGGAAATTGGTCTGTAGTTGTTCAGTTGTGTTTTGTCAATTTTATCTTTACATATGAGTGTAATGTAAGACATGTTGCAGCTGTCTGGAAGATATTTTTTGTCAAAGGCTTCCTGATAGACTGAGGAGAAGATTGCCTAGAATAGGGAAGAAGTGTTGGTAGAATTCTGCTGTCAAACCGTCTGGTCCTGGAGTTTTGTCTTTGTTTAGTGTGCTTAGTGCCTGTGTTATGTCTGTCAGTGTCAGTTCTGTGTTCAGTGTGTCTCTGTCTGTGTCAGATAATTTCTGTGTGTACCGTAAGAAGTTGTCTTGTATCTGTGTGTCGACTGTCTATGCTGTGAATAGTTGTGTGTAGTGTTGGAAGGCAGTCTCTATGTGTGGTGTTTCTGTCTGCATGTTTCCTTGCATGTCTGATATTTTGCTTATTTGTCTGTTATGTTGTACGTTCTGTTCTATTGCTAAATATTGCCTCGTAGCTGTCTCTTGTGTAATTGTGTTGAGCTTTGTTCTGAGAAGAGCACCCAGATATCTGTGTTGGTGGTGTCTAGTTGTGCTTCTAGTGTGTGTAAGTGATGTGCATCTCTGTCTGTCTGTTTTGTTAGTCGTATGGCTGTCTGTATGATGCGCTCCTGTCTTAGTCTTTGTGGATCATGGTTGCTAGGTGTTGTGTTCTGCTTCGTATGGTGTTTTTCAATAAGTCCCAGTATTGTGTGATGTTCTCAGTCGGTATATTGTCTGTGTACGTGTGTATGAGCTGTGTCAAGTATTTTACATATTCTGAGTGTTCCAATAGTGAATTATTGAACTTCCAGTGTGGTGACCTTTTGTTTGGCTGCGTGTTTGTGTTGTTTGTGCTGATGTGTGCTAGTACACCTTTGTGGTATGTGTAATCTAATGTTTCCCGTAGGTGTTTGGTTTGTATGATGTTGTGTGTTGCGGGTGTGTAAATCTGGTCTAATCTAGATGACCTGTTGTGTGTTTTGTTTGTGTATGTCGTTTCTCTACTGTCGGGGTGTGTATGCCTGAATGCGTCTGTGAGGTTGTGTGTATCGATGATATTTCGTAGTGTGTCAAGTTGGTGTAAGCTGTCTCTGCCGGCTCTCCTCAATGAGTCCCTACGCATTTCCAATGAGTCCCTACGCATTTAACAGAAAACTCTTTCAATACTTAATCCATACCGACTATATGCCACCATAATTCATTTACTGTCACCACAATTAGAAACAGAGATGCATGTTACAACCCAACCACCATCATAAACAGCAAAAGAGGTATGCCAATATTTAATCCACAACAAAGACTAGCAAGGTGGGCAGAATACTTTCAAGAACTACTTAACCCCACAGATAACATAGGAAACCTCACTTTTGTGCCTAAACGCCAGGGACAGCAAGAACCAAATTTCATACCTGCAGAAGTCAAAGCAGTTATACAGAAAAGTCCTAAAAACAAATCACCAGGTCCAGATGGAATAACCACAGAAGCTATTCAGGCCTGTGGGGAAACAGGAGTTAAATGGCTAACAAGACTTTTTAATATAGCATGGGAAGAAAGAAAAGTCCCAGATGATTGGCAACAGGCAATAATATTACCAATATGGAAAAAGAAAGGCAATATGAGAGAGTGCGAAACATACAGAGGTATATCACTCCTGAGCCATATAGGGAAAATGTATGCAAAACTTTTGGAACAAAGAGCTAGACCAATAGTTGAACAACAGTTAAGCAAAACACAATTCGGTTTTCGGAAAGGTAAAAGTTGCACTGATGCATTATTTACACTTAGACAAATTTGTGAAAAAACTATTGAATATAGTGACCAGCAGAATATTGTGTTTGTAGATCAGGAAAAGGCTTTTGATAGAGTAGACAGATACAAATTATGGACCATCCTTGAAGACTATGGGATAGAAGGCCAACTGCTAGAAAACATCATAGCCATGTACCACTCGAGCCAAAGTGCAGTAAGAACACAGGAAGGTATATCAGATATGTTCACAGTCAATACAGGAGTGAGGCAGGGATGTGTGCTCTCTCCCCTGCTATTCAATATCTACATGGACAGAATTTCCAAAGAAGCAAGTCTCGACAGACCAGATTCAGAAAATTTAGAACTCTTTACTCCAGATGAAACAACTGACCCACAGGGAATAAATGAACTTCTATTTGCAGATGATCAGTGCCTGTTTTACAGCGACGAGGGCAGACTACAATATCATATTACTAATCTGAGTTCAACCTGCAGCAGATACAATATGAGTATAAACACAGCCAAAACCGAAGTAATGCAAGTTAGCAGATCGCCAGGCCCACTAAGTATACAGATAAATAACACACCTCTGAAACAAGTTAAAGAATTCAAATACCTTGGAAGTATGATCACAGAAGATGGCAGATTAGACAGAGAAATTGAAATCAGATGTCAAAAAGCTAGTGCACTTACATATCAACTGTCACCCTTACTGAAATATCCAAACATACCCATGTCCGCAAAACGACAGATAATAAACAGCATATTCACACCAACCCTATGCTACCAATCTCAAACCTGGACTTTATCCAAATTACACCTTCGCAAAATCAACACCTGCGAAATGAGATGCCTGAGGAGAGCTGCCAACTTAACAATCCGAGACCGAGTAAGAAATGTTACTATCAGACAGACTGTGGGATCAACACCTTGTGCCACATTTATTGAAAGACAGAAGATCAAGTGGTTTGGCCATGTTGTTAGAATGCAACATCAGCAACTACCATCACTGGCCTTACATCAAAGATCATCTGCGACGAGACCACGAGGACGTCCAAGAAGAAAATGGATTGACGACATCAGAGACATTGTACAACCACACGGAATGACACTATCCAGTGCCGCCCACCGGGCGCTGGAACGCAAATTATTCCTCCCCACGACGCTTGACGGCAGAAGTGGAAGATGATGATGATGATGATGATAATTGTTCATTATAATTGTTTAACTATAATTGTTCACTATATATGTGTGTGCGTGTGGGAGCGAGAGAGAGAGAGAGAGAAAGAGAGAGAGAGAGAGAGAAAGAGAGAGAGAGAGAGAGAGAGAGAAAGTGGGTGAGAGGGAGAGAGTGAATGCGTGTGTGCGCACGTGCATGCGTGTGTGTGGAGAGAGTGATTGAGCGAGAAATGGTGGGGGAATGTGTCAGTGCATGCATTCGTACGTGTATGTGTGAGAGTGAGTGAGGGAGTGTATGCGTGCGTGCATGCGTTCATGTGTATGTGTGAGAGAGTGTGATTGAGAGAGTGTGTGTGTGAAGGATTGTGTGTTAGAGAGTGAGACAGTGGGAGAGTTGATGTGTTAGTGTGTGTGTGTGTGTGAGCGCGCACATGCGTGTTAGTGTGTGTATATGAAAGAATACAGAGAGAGAGAGAGAGAGCTGAGCAGATGCATGTCATGTAACACGCATGTTATGTAACACGCGAATCCATATGTTTGTGTATTCTCATCTGTCATATTATCAGTTAAATACCATTTGATTTTATCATGCATAATATAAACTCATGTTCATTACTGTAGTTTGAGTGAGTGAGTCAGTGAGTGTGAATGAGAGAATGAACGAGTGAGCGTGAGAGTGAATGAGTGAGCTAGAGAGTGAATGAGTGAGCGGGAGAGTGAATGAGTGAACGGGAAAGTGAATGAGTGAGCGGGAGAGTGAATGAGTGAGCGTGAGAGTGAATGAGAGGGAGAGTGAATGAATGAGCAGAAGAGTGAATGTGTGAGCGTGAGAGTGAATGTGTGTGTGTGTGTGTGTGTGAGAGAGAGAGAGAGAGAGAGAGAGAGAGAGAGAGAGAGAGAGAGAGAGAGAGAGAGAGAGAGAGAGAGAGAGAGCATCACTATTTTTACGTCACATACATTTTATGTACACATTTTTCTCCATGTTTAACATTTTTATGAGACTGCTCATGACAAGTGTCAGTGTATGTGTGTGAGTAAAGTGTGGTAGTTTGTTCATACTAGTTTCAATACTAACGTGAGATATTTTGTATGTGTCTAGATGTGAGGAAGTGTGAGTGTATGTGGAGGATTGTGTGAGTGTGGGGATATGTGTGGGTAGGGGGTGTGTGGGTGGGGGTATGCATTTGGATGGGTTGGGGTGTGTGGGTTTTGGTGGGTAGTGGTATTTGTGGGTGTTGGTGGGATGTGTGGATGGATGTGTGGGGGTGAAAGCAGGGGTGTTGGAATGGGTGTGGGGGATGTGTGTATGGGTGTAGGAAATGTGTATGGGACGGATGCAGGGGATGTGTGTTTATGTGGGTGGAGATGTGTGGATGGTTTGAGGAAGTATGTGTGGGAGGCGGGGTTGTGTGGGTAGGGGATTGTGTTGGGTGGATTGGGGATGGAAGGGCGGGTGGGGAGAAGTGTATGGTGTGTGGGTTTGAGATATGTGTGCGGTGTGTTGGTGGGGGATGTGTGAATGATGTGTGGGTGGAGGGTATGTTTGTGGTGTATGGGTGGAGGATAGTGTGTGTGGTGGGGAATGTGTGTGATGGGTGTGGGGAATGTGCGTATGGGTGGGGTATATGTGTGGGTGAGCAGGGGATTGTGGTGGTTGGGGGAAGTATGGGGGGGAGTGTGGGTGGGAGATGTGTGTATGTGGATGGGGAATGTGTGGGTGGGGGTGTGTGAGTGGCTTAGGGATGTGTAGGTGGGTGAGGGAGTTGTATGTGTCGGGGTGGGATGTGTGAGTGGGTGGAGGATGTGTGTGGGGGTAGGGGTATTGTGATCGAGAGATGTTTGGTTGGGAGTGGGTTGGTGGGGGTGTGTGGGTTCGTAGTGGAGGATGTGTGAGTGAGTGTGTGTTGGTGGACGGGTAGGGAATGCGTGTGTGGGTGGGGAGAGGTGTATGGTGTGTTGGTTGGTGATATTGTGTGGGTGAGGTATGTGTGTGTGGGTGGGGGATTTTTGTGGTGTGTGAGTGGGGGTATGTGGGGTGGATGGGTAAGGGTATCTGTGTGGGTGTGTGTGGGAATATTGTGTGGTATCTGGGTGGGGGATATGTGTGTGGTGTGTAAGTGGGGATGTGTTGGTGAGGGATATGTGTGTGTGGTGCGTGGGTTGGGAATAGTGCGTGGTAGGGGGTGTATGTGATGTGCGGGTGGGGGATTGTGTGGTGGGGGATTAGGTTAAGGCATGTGTGGGTGGGTGGAAGTTGTATGTGTGGGTGGTGGTGTGTGTGTGAGTGGATTGGGGATGTATAGGTGGTTAGGGAGATGTGTGTGTGGGGGGGGGGGGACATGTCAGTTGGTGGGGATGTGTGTGTATGGTTTGGGGATGTGTGAGTGGATGTGCGATGTGTGGGTTGGTGGGGGATTGTGTGTGTGGGTGGGGAATATGTTGTCGATGGAGATGTGGCTGGGGGAAAGGTGGTTTGAGGTGTGGGTGGGGAGAGGATGTGTGGGGTAGGATGTGGATGGGCGTGGGATGTGTGGGTTGGTGGGGGAATGTTTGTGGGTGGCGAGTGTGTTTTGGTTGGGGGATCAGGTTAGGGCAGTGTGTGTTGGTGGGGGATGTGCGGGAGGGGGAGGGGTCCGTTGGTGGGGTATGTATGTGTCCCTTGGTGTGCGTGTGTGTCGGTAGGTGGGGGTGAGTATGTGTCCCTTGGTGCGCGTGTGTGTGGGTAGGTGGGGGTGTTGTGTGGGTGGGGTGATGTATGGATAGGTGGGAGATGGGCTTCATAACATGGTAATTAGCCTTGTTTATGTTTACAACATTCATTTCACAATGTTTATTTTTCTTCCTATATAAATGTATAATGCTCTTGTTGAACGAAAGACGAGTGATTGGAAGGGCCGAATGTAAGACGGGCCTGCGCGCCCAATTTGTGACCCTAATAAAGTTGATTTGATTTGATTTGATTTGATTTGTGTTCTCACCTCCCCACCCACCACATCTAAATCTTCAAGAACACAATTGTAATCACCGGCAAGTACAATATTTTGTCCCCTGTATGTCTGTGTTAGTAAGTCGTCTAAATGTTCATAAAATATAGGTTGATAATTGTAGTTCGGTGGTAGCAAGCAGAGGCCACACCCAGCCAAGAGCACCACAATAAATTCCAGCATGCAAAAGCCAAATTTCAAAGGGCCAAGCTGCAGGCTAGACGGAAAAGCTGGCAGGAAAGAACAGAGTCTCTGAACTTTGAAAGAGACACAAGGAAATTGTGGAAGCTAATAAAACAACTTAACGATGAGGGCACAGGGAGAAACTCAAAAATTGCTCTACATAAAGATGGAAACATCTTAACAAGAAAGCAAGCAGGTGACCATTTTGCGGACTCATTCGCACAAGATAATATCAAAATTAGTCCAGAGAAACAACAGGAGATTCGAGAGAAACTGCAACATACAGGACAGAAGGAAATAGTACATGAGGTTCTGGAGACACCCATCACAATCAGCGAACTGGAGCTAGCCATATCAAAACTGAAAATGAGAAAGTCACCAGGAGCTGATGGTATCTCCAATGAAATGATCAGGAACCTAGGAACAGAGGCCAAAGCAAAGCTGTTGCAGATCTTCAATAACAGTTGGACCTTAGGCAGTGTTCCACAAGCCTGGAGAGAAGCAATCATGATACCCCTCCTAAAATCAGGGAAAGATAGTTCCATTGCCTCTAGCTACAGACCAATTAGCCTCACCAGCTGTCTCTGCAAAACACTGGAGCGCATCATCAATCACAGACTGCAGTGGTACATTGAAAGTAAAAACATCCTTGTGCCACAGCAGGCTGGCTTTAGGCAGTGCTACTCTACGGAAGATCAGACAACCTACCTCTCTCAAGAAATTGAGGATGCATTCCAAGAGAAGAAGCTGGTGCTTGCAGCATGGATAGATTTGAAGAAAGCCTTTGACAAAGTCTGGAAAGAAGGTCTGATGAATAAACTGAGAAACTGCAAAGTCAATGGAAGAATGTACAAATGGGTGAAAGCATACTTGCACAACAGAAGAGCCCGAGTACAGATAGACGGACTAAAGAGCAAGAAAGTACTACTGCGTCACGGAGTTCCCCAGGGCGGAGTATAGTCCCCCACACTCTTTCTAATCTTCATCAATGATCTCGTTGCTAATCTACCACATGGAATTAAAGCCGCAATGTACGCCGATGACCTGGTTCTATGGAGCACAAATGAACATGCATCAGTGGCCACCAGATTACTACAAAGAGCTGTAGATACATTTGTTGCATGGGCAAATAGATGGTGTGTCAGCATAAACACTGACAAGTGCAGCACCACCCTATTTACCCTCTCTCCAAAACAAAAGGCAGGGACCATCCAGATAAATGGAACACCCCTACAAGAAGATAAAGAACCAACATATTTTGGAGTAACATTTGATGGCAGGCTGACATGGAGAAAGCACATCAACAAAGCAGTAGCAAAAGCCAGAAGGAAAATAGCCATCCTGAGAAAGCTAAGTGGAACCACATGGGGAGCCAGTGGGAAAATACTTAGCAAAGTTTATCAACAGAGCATACGACCACACCTGGAATACGGGTCAACTGCATGGTGTTCGGCAGCAAAAACCACACTACAAGAGCTGGACAAAGTGCAAAATCAAGCACTTAGAGTCACCACAGGAGGGATGAGATCAACCCCTATAGTGGAAATGAAGAAGATGGGGAGGACACAAGCACTGGGTGAGCGCAGAGATACGAAAACGCTAATGCAAGCAGAAAAGTTCCTCAGCTTGCCAGGCCACCCTATGAAGAACAGATTTGAAAACCTAGCTATGGGGCGGTTGAAAAGAAGTAGTTTTATCCACCAGGCCAAACGACTCTGCAGAGAAACCACCCATCTGCCCACAGTTAGTATCCCCCTAACAACTATTCCAGAGCGAACTCCATGGAAAGATGAGCATAGACTATCACTACAAATCCAGACAAAAGTGAGAGGAATATTTGACAAGGAAGAACAGAACAGTGTGCAGCGCAGAACAGCCACTCTCAGCTGATGAAGAATACCCACAGCACCTCTGGATCCGAGTCTACACAGATGGGTCAGCACAAAATGCTGTTCGAAATGGAGGAGCGGGAGTGTACATAGAATACCCAAATAATACCAGGGACACAGCTAGAGTACCAACAGGAAAGTACTGCCATAACTACGATGCTGAAATTGAGGCAATCAAGATAGCAACAGAGAAATTACTAAATACCAGCAATGGTACACAACCTGTGGTGCTATTGACAGATGCAAAATCAGTACTCGAGGCGCTCCTGTCTGGGAAATTGCCAGTACTAAGGACACTACTTTCCGAACTTAGCAATCAGCATAAGGTCACCATACAGTGGATACCATCCCACTGTGGAGTACCCGGGAACGACAGAGCTGATCAATTGGCTAAGGAAGGAGCCAAAGAAGAACAGCCTGATGTGACTGTAACATACCACCAAAAGAAAAGAATGATCAAATCAGTCAGAAAGCCACCAAAACCTGCTCAAGATGACTATCACGTTATGGATAGACCAGAACAAGTCATTATTCTGCGCCTCAGAACAGGGCACAATAGATTACGCAACCACATGTATACAAAATTCAAGATTGGTGAAACAGCCATGTGTACATGTGGATTGGCGTCGCAGACAATAGAGCACATACTCCAAGACTGCCCAAAATATAACATATCTAGGCAAACCTTCTGGCCTAGAGAGACGACAGTGGAAGATAAACTGTATGGACCGCTGTGTGAACTGAAAAAGACAGTTCAATTCATACAAGAGACAGCACTGCAGTTATAGACATATTTCAAGCGAACGAAAGAAGAAGAAGAAGTAGTAGTTCGGTGGTGCGTGTATGTTCACAATGACAAATGAGTGTGTGTCGTTTTTAACTTGAACTGTGGAAATTCTACCATGTGGGTCTGTGTGTGTTCTAAAAATAGTCCACGTGTCAGAAGTTTGGAGAATGGCTGTCCCTGACCCTACGTTATGTTTTGCCAAACTGAAGCACAAATTTCTTAATCCTAGCCGTGTCACTAATTCTGCTGCTTCAAAGTCTGTTAAGAAGTCTGGTTTGTGTTTGTGTATGAGTGTGACTATGTGTTTTAATTTCATTCTCATACCACGGATATTTAAGCTAATTAAACAAATTGTCAGCCATTTATAAATAATTTAAAAACTAAATAATGAGTAGATTTGAAGTCGGTACCTTTTGCTGTCTTGTCTTCAGTTTTGGACTTTATCTCCCTCTGTGGTGTTTCTTTCGATGTTGTCGTCCTCTTGGTCTCCGTCGTCGGTTTCAGAATCTGTGTTGATGAAAAGTGGCCCTTCCGCATTGCTGTTTTCGCTCTGGTTGTCTTGTTCTTCTTCTTCTTTCGTTCGCCTGAATTATGTTTATAACTGCAATGTTGTCTCTTGTATGAATCTAACAGTCTTTGTTAGTTCATTCAGCGGTCCATAGAGTTTATCTTCCACTGTTGTCTCTCTAGGCCAGAAGGTTCGCCTGGATATGTCGTAGTTTGGGCAATCCTGGAGTATGTGCTCTGCTGTCTGCGACGCCAAACCACATGTGCATATGGCTGAGTCACCTTGCCTGAACGACGGTCACATTTCTCCTTGATCTCGGCAAACTTGCAAGCAATGTGAGCCATATGACAATCCAGAACAGGCGCGTAGCCATTCTTGATCTCACCTGGGTGGTTCAGAATGATGACCTGAGCATGGAACAGCTTGGCAGCCTTGGGTGGGTCGTTCTTGCTGTCACCGGCCACATTACCACGACGGATGTCCTTGACAGACACGTTCTTGACGTTGAATCCGACATTGTCACCTGGACCAGCCTCGGGGAGAGCCTCATGGTGCATCTCAACTGATTTGACCTCAGTGGTGACGTTGGCAGGAGCAAAGGTCACGACCATGCCAGGCTTGAGGACACCAGTCTCAACTCGGCCCACGGGCACAGTTCCAATACCTCCAATTTTGTAGACATCCTGCAGGGACAGACGCAGGGGCTTGTCGGTGGGGCGGCTGGGGGGAAGGATGGCATCCAGGGCGTGGATTAGAGTCTTGCCACTGGCACCGCCCTCTTTCCTTTCAATGGACCATCCCTTGAACCAGCCCATGTTGCTGGACTCCTCCAGCATGTTGTCTCCAACCCAGCCAGAGATGGGCACGAATGGGACACACAGGCGGGGTTGTATCCAATCTTCTTGATGTAGTTGCTGACTTCCTTTTCAATTTCCCTGAATCGGGACTCAGAGTATGGTGGAGGGGTGCTGTCCATCTTGTTGTATGGTGGAGTGGTGCTGTCCATCTTGTTGTATGGTGGAGTGGTGCTGTCCATCTTGTTGTATGGTGGAGTGGTGCTGTCCATCTTGTTGTATGGTGGAGTGGTGCTGTCCATCTTGTTGTATGGTGGAGTGGTGCTGTCCATCTTGTTGTATGGTGGAGTGGTGCTGTCCATCTTGTTGTATGGTGGAGTGGTGCTGTCCATCTTGTTGTATGGTGGAGTGGTGCTGTCCATCTTGTTGTATGGTGGAGTGGTGCTGTCCATCTTGTTGTATGGTGGAGTGGTGCTGTCCATCTTGTTGTATGGTGGAGTGGTGCTGTCCATCTTGTTGTATGGTGGAGTGGTGCTGTCCATCTTGTTGTATGGTGGAGTGGTGCTGTCCATCTTGTTGTATGGTGGAGTGGTGCTGTCCATCTTGTTGTATGGTGGAGTGGTGCTGTCCATCTTGTTGTATGGTGGAGTGGTGCTGTCCATCTTGTTGTATGGTGGAGTGGTGCTGTCCATCTTGTTGTATGGTGGAGTGGTGCTGTCCATCTTGTTGTATGGTGGAGTGGTGCTGTCCATCTTGTTGTATGGTGGAGTGGTGCTGTCCATCTTGTTGTATGGTGGAGTGGTGCTGTCCATCTTGTTGTATGGTGGAGGGGTGCTGTCCATCTTGTTGACTGCAATGATGAGCTGCTTGACCCCCAGGGTGTAGGCCAGCAGGGCGTGCTCACGGGTCTGGCCCTCCTTGGAGATACCAGCCTCAAACTCTCTGGTACCGGCGGCAACCACCAGCACGGCACAATCAGCCTGTGAGGTGCCGGTGATCATGTTCTTGATGAAATCCCTGTGGCCGGGGGCATCGATAATGGTCACGTAGTACCTCTCCGTCTGGAACTTCCAGAGGGCGATGTCGATACCACGCTCTCTCTCAGCCTTCAGTTTGTCAAACACCCAGGAATACTTGAAGGAACCCTTGCCCATCTCCTGGGCCTCCTTCTCGAACTTGACAATGGTACGCTCGTCGATGCCACCGCACTTGTAGATCAAGTGTCCGGTGGTGGTGAACTTGCCAGAGTCGACATGATCAATGACGACAATGTTGATGTGGATCTTTTCCTTGCCCATGATTACAGATTAGTTGTTTTAAAGATGGAACAGTTGTTCGCTCAGAGATGACACGCATACAAAGGAAGAATGAAGAAAATTTTTTTTTTTTTAAATTTATTTTTTTTGGGGTTCGGCGGTCACCCCAGACTAGCTGGTAACCCCGCCTCCCCTGTTTTTTGGCGTGGACCCTTAGTCCCACTGTGAGCTATTCCCCACAGTGGTCCACCGGGCCCACATTTAAAGTGATGCTTATGTGAGGTGGTTTGGATCCCCTCCCGACCAGACCAGGCGCACTACTTCAGGGGGCAGCAAATGCGTCTGATCTTAGCCGAAGGGCCGAGAACGATCATCCCGGCCTCCGACCAGACCAAGCGCACTACTGGAGGGGGGGGGGGGCAGCAAATACACTTGATCTTAGCCAAAGGGCCGAGAAGCGAGTACCGAGAAGTGCATCTTGAAGAAAATTTTGATTTTTTTATTTTGATTTTTTATTTTAAATACGTTTATTTTATACAAAGCAATGTATATTTACAAGGTGCAATGCGTGTTTCTTTGTTTGTGTATATTACAGAGCGTTGCCGTTTGTTAGTGTTATGTCATATGCGTTAATGAAACAAAAACATACATATACAGTTATGATAATGACGTACGCTTTCAGTCATCCCATTCTAACGTGATTGATGGTAATAGTGATGATAATGATGATGATAATGGTGATGGTGATGATAATGGTGGTGATAATGACGGAGACAACAACGACTATGGTGTGGTGATGATTCCTTCCGGTCGTTCATTCTAAACCCATCTTTCTCACACGCTTATAAACCTTCAACACACATCACGGGTTCTGAAGAAAATTTTGATGAGATTTGTACGTTGTGAAGAGAAACCAGAGTGTCACATTTCATTGTGTGTAGACAGATGAGTCCACAGATACAGAAATAGGTAATTTACTAAACAATATTTATTATATCAAAACTTGGTGCCTGAAATTTTAAATAAAATTTAAATATTTGTTGCAGATGTTACAATTATTACATTACAATTATACTGTAAACAATATAAATACAAAATTTACTGGAATGAACATTAAAGTCACATGTAAATTGGCAGTCAGTATAAATATAATTAAAATGCATAGTTGTTCCCCTTGATAGTTTATATGATCTCAATCTATATTAAATTATTTCCCTTGTAAAATAACACCTTCTGACTGGTAAGCCATACAACACATAACTATAACCCATCTCATCTCATCTTGTTGCTCTACATAATATCTTTAAAAATATGTCAAGTTTGTTTTATGAAGTCAACATTTCTCTACAGAATATTTTCCCATTCTGACTTAATTAAGAAACGTGTTAACAAATTCAGCTGATTAATTAGCGAACTTGTATTTATATATATAGTATAGTGTCTTACATCATTATAGAGGCCCCTCTTCAATTCGACCCTTCCTTCCGCCTATCTAACAACCCTTCCAAACATACATCAATTATCATCAAGTGTCTTGCCAACTGGCATGGGCGATCATGCTTCTCCATATCTTGTAATGATCTCTAACTGCATAGTCTACATACTATATTTGTGTGTGCTCTGTTTCAGGGTCTGCCTATAATCAATCTTCATCTGGGAGAACTGGACTTTACGTCTGAAGACTTTTTACTGGATGAAGTAGATAGTAAGTAGTGCAGTTATACGTGTATGGTTATACTTCACCTCGACAACCCAAGGTACTAGAGGGATGAGATGAGATGAGTACAGAGTCAACATCATAGGGCTCAGGTAAACCCACAGAAACTCCACCCCTCTGTAAATGCCTCTGCACATCAATGTAAACTGGCTGATAAATAGGAATGTGTCTCAGAAACTAAAATATGTTGACCACATTAAATATCAGATGGACTTGGAAAGAACAGTTACTGAGGGTGTGGTTCCTGAAAGAATAAGCAGGGGTCGACTGACAGGAAGACTGGCACAGGACATTGTAAACGTCTTGGGCATGGGGATACATGAGGTAGGAGAAATGACAAATAAAGATGCCCTGAACAAATAAAGATGGCCTAAACATCGAAATAAAGATGGTCTGAACAACAAATAAAGATGGTCTGAACAACAAATAAAGATGGTTCAAGCAAGAAATAAAATTTGAGAGACTTTTTGGCACATTGATGAGAGAGATGTTCTGCAAAGGTTCTGCTACATATTAATCATAGTAAATGTTGCAAGGTACAGATAATGATTGTTCCAGTAACTCATTGGCCATAAACACATCAGCTTCATGCACTCGCAAGTTCCTTTTTTCCAGAACCACATTTAGATCCATAGGCAAGCATCCTTAAAGAGGCTGTTTCATGTGTTATTATGTCTTCACTCAACAGTTGATCATAGATAGTCTTCAAATATCATTCATCTCATTGTCTATCATGAGTGTTCTTCATTTGTGCCCATAATCTGATAAATGATTTTGTCTCTATCAAATCACCTGGGGGTCTTGCATTGTCATTTTGCTTGGCCATTGTGTAATGTAATAAGAAGTTTTGACATATTTTTAACCTAATTTAATCTGACATGTTTAGGATTATCTGGCATATTTAGAACTACGACCTTTATGACTGTCTGAGATCTTATGCGCTAAGACCATCACATTTTATAGAATCTGAATTCACAGATGAACAGGTGGCCAGTCTTTCCCTCATGAAACAAGCCATAATCTGACATGTTTAGGATTATCTGGCATATTTAGAACTACGACCTTTATGACTGTCAGAGATCTTATGCGCTAGGACCATCACATTTTATAGAATCTGAATTCACAGATGAACAGGTGGCCAGTCTTTCCCTCATGAAACGAGCCATAATCTGACATGTTTAGGATTATCTGGCATATTTAGAACTACGACCTTTATGGCTGTCTGAAATCTTATGTGCTAGGACCATCACATTTTATAGGGCTGAATTCACAGATGAATAGGTGGCCAGTCTTTCCCTCATGTAACGAGCCATAATCTGACATGTTTAGGATTATCTGGCATATTTAGAACTACGACCTTTATGGCTGTCTGAAATCTTATGTACTAGGACCATCACATTTTATAGGGCTGAATTAACAGATGAATAGGTGGCCAGTCTTTCCCTCATGTAACAAGTCATAATCTGACGTTTATGATTATTTGGCATATTTAGAACTATGACATTTATGACTGTCTGAGATCTTAACCAGTCTTTCCCTCATGTAACGAGCCATAATCTGACATGTTTAGGATTATCTGGCATATTTAGAACTACGACCTTTATGGCTGTCTGAAATCTTATGTGCTAGGACCATCACATTTTATAGGGCTGAATTCACAGATGAATAGGTGGCCAGTCTTTCCCTCATGTAACGAGTCATAATCTGACGTTTAGGATTATTTGGCATATTTAGAACTACGACCTCTATGACTGTCTGAGATCTTTCTGGAACATTTAGGATGAGACCCTGTGGTCATGTGTTTCCATGGTTGTCCAGTGTCTTGCATGCCTGCTGGCCAGCCCTGTGGTCATGTGTTCCATGGTTGTCCAGTGTCTTGCATGCCTGCTGGCCAGCCCTGTGGTCATGTGTTCGAGTTCCCATCAAAGTGGGGTATCTTCTGAAACTGACTTGGGTGTCCTGCTCAACCCAGCCTAAAATTGATACCAGAAGATGTTCTGGGAAGTAAAGACAGTCCAGTCCGTGTGATACTGACCATATCTCCCATTAAATGCTGATTGGTCCATAAAAATATGGGTCTAGCACCAAATACCTAATTCACCTCAGGGCGTAAAAAAAAGTGTCTTTGACTCAAATAGTAGTAGTAGCAGCAGTAACAGCGTATGATCAGTAACGACCGCAGACAGCAGTGTATGAACTTTTATAGTGCATTCTCAAATGTTTGCCCTGATTATGTTCAATTTTATTTAAGGCATCTGTTGCATCGTTACACAATTTTTCCTGCCGTCTTATATTTACTCCCACCCATGGAATATGTCTTTGATGGGTCCAAAGGCAACTGAAATCATGGAAAGTGGCAAAATGTCTTTGATGTTTTGGCGAAAATGTATTGAATTCACGCTAACAAACTTCTTTTACAGTAATGCGCATCAATTGTCTGAACACTTCCGTTCCATGCAATGTGCTTCTCATAAGGAAATTCCGGTGCACCATGGAGAATATTCATTATTCAACACTGCTGTTTCCATGTAAAGATGTAATGCATTTCATAATTTGCACTTCATCTTTGACCAGTAAATTATATACCGCATATAAACAAACATTGAGATCTCTAGAACACAGATTTTGTTGTTGGGTGTTGTTGCTTTATATATTATATGCTAAATCTCATCATTTTCCCTCAGTTGGTTATTAAGTTATGTATTTTTATACAGGGGCAAACATTTGTGAATGCACTATAGGTGGCGGGCACAATTGCAAAATACCTTTATACAAGTATGTCACAACCCAACGTGGGAGACTACATCAACAACTTACCCTACAGGGATCACAGCACAATCTTCACATTATGAACAAGATCTATAATCCTTTTCAAACACATGCATGTCAAGATAACATATGTTCTTAAGTGTCCCAGATAGGCCTCAAGGTTTCAAATAGTTCTGAAGATCATAGATTGTCCTAAATGTGCCAGATAGTAATAAAGAGCAGACAGTTCTAAAGGTCTCGGATGGTTCAAAAGGTCTCAATTCTAAAGGTCTCAGACCTAAATGTCACAGCAGGGTCTCAGACAATCCTAAACATAGCAGATGGTTCTAAAAGTCTCAGCCCTAAATGTCCCAGATAGTCCAGTCCTAAAGGTGTTAGATCATCCTACATGTTTCCCACATTTTTCTAAATGTGGTAGATATTCCTATGAGTCCTAAACATCTCAGTTCTAAAAGTCTAAGCCCTAAATGTCCCAGAAAGGTCTCAGACAGTCATAAAAGCCTCAGATGGGTCAAATGGTCTCACTTCCAAAGGTCTCATCCTAAATGTTCCAGAAAGATCTCAGACAGTCATAAAGGTCGTAGTTCTAAATATGCCAGATAATCCTAAACATGTCAGATTATGGCTCGTTTCATGAGGGAAAGACTGGCCACCTATTCATCTGTGAATTCAGACCTATAAAATGTGATGGTCCTAGTGCATAAGATCTCAGACAGTCATAAAGGTCGTAGTTCTAAATATGCCAGATAATCCTAAACGTGTCAGATTATGGCTAGTTTCAATAGGGAAAGACTGGCCCCCCTATTCATCTGTGAATTCAGATCTATAAAATGATATGGTCCTAGCGCATAAGATCTCAGACAGTCATAAAGGTTGTAGTTCTAAATATGCCAGATAATCCTAAACATGTCAGATTATGGCTCGTTTCATGAGGGAAAGACTGGCCACCTATTCATCTGTTATTTCATCCCTATAAAATGTGATCGTCCTAGCACATAAGATTTCAGACAGCCATAAAGGTCGTAGTTCTAAATATGCCAGATAATCCTAAACGTCAGATTATGACTCGTTACATGAGGGAAAGACTGGCCACCTATTCATCTGTGAATTCAGCCCTATAAAATGTGATGGTCCTAGCACACAAGATTTCAGACAGCCATAAAGGTCGTAGTTCTAAATATGCCAGATAATCCTAAACATGTCAGATTATGGCTCGTTTCATGAGGGAAAGACTGGCCACCTGTTCATCTGTGAATTCAGATTCTATAAAATGTGATGGTCCTAGCGCATAAGATCTCTGACAGTCATAAAGGTCGTAGTTCTAAATATGCCAGATAATCCTAAACATGTCAGATTATGGCTCGTTTCATGAGGGAAAGACTGGCCACCTGTTCATCTGTGAATTCAGATTCTATAAAATGTGATGGTCCTAGCGCATAAGATCTCAGACAGTCATAAAGGTCGTAGTTCTAAATATGCCAGATAATCCTAAACATGTCAGATTAAATTATGTTAAATAATATGTCAAAACTTCTTACTACATGACACAATGGCCAAGCAAAAATGACAATGCAAGACGCCCAGGTGATTTTATGGAGACAAAATCATTTATCAGATTATGGGCACAAATGAAGAACACTCATGATAGACAATGAGATGAATGATATTTGAAGACTATCTATGATCAACTGTTGAAGTGAAGACATAATAACACATGAAACAGCCTCTTTAAGGATGCTTGCCTATGGATCTAAATGTGGTTCTGGAAAAAAGGAACTTGCGAGTGCATGAAGCTGATGTGTTTATGGTCCAATGAGTTACTGGAACAATCAGTATCTGTACCTTGCAACATTTACTATGATTAATATTTAGCAGAACCTTTGCAGAACAGCTCTCTCATCAATGTGCCAAAAAGTCTCTCAAATTTTATTTCTTGCTTAAACCATCTTTATTTGTTGTTCAGACCATCTTTATTTCGATGTTTAGGCCATCTTTATTTGTTCAGGGCATCTTTATTTGTCATTTCTCCTACCTCATGCATCCCCATGCCCAAGACGTCTACAATGTCCTGTGCCAGTCTTCCTGTCAGTCGACCCCTGCTTATTCTTTCAGGAACCACAACCCTCTGATATTTAATGTGGTCAACATATTTTAGTTTCTGAGACACAATCCTATTTATCAGCCAGTTTACATTGATGTTCAGAGGTATTTACAGAGAGGTGGAGTTTCTATGGGTTTACCTGAGCCCTATGATGTTGACTCTGTACTCATCTCATCTCATCCCTCTAGTACCTTGGGTTGTCGAGGTGAAGTATAACCATACACGTATAACTGCACTACTTACTATCTACTTCATCCAGTAAAAAGTCGTCAGGCGTAAAGTCCAGTTCTCCCAGATGGATTGATTATAGGCAGACCCTGAAACAGAGCACACACAAATATAGTATGCAGACTATGCAGTTAGAGATCATTACAAGATATGAAGCATGATCGCCCATGCCACTTGGCAAGACACTTGATGATAATAGATGTATGTTTGGAAGGGTTGTTAGATAGGCGGAAGGAAGGGTTGAATTGAAGAGGGGCCTCTATGATGTAAGACACTATATATATATATATATATATATAGTATATATATATATATATATATATATATATATATATATACAAGTTTCTTAATTAAGGTAGAATGGGAAAATATTCTGTAGAGAAATGTTGACTTCATAAACAAACTTGACATATTTTTAAAGATATTATGTAGAGCAACAAGATGAGATGAGATGGGTTATAGTTATGTGTTGTATGGCTTACAGTCAGAAGGTGTTATTTTACAAGGGAAATAATTTAATATAGATTGAGATCATAAAAACTATCAAGGGGAACAACTATACATTTTAATTATATTTATACTGACTGCCAATTTACATGTGACTTAAATGTTCATTCCAGTAAATTTTGTATTTATATTGTTGACAGTATAATTGTAATGTAATAATTGTAACATCTGCAACAAATATTTAAATTTTATTTAAAATTTCAGGCACCAAGTTTTGATATAATAAATATTGTTTAGTAAATTACCTATTTCTGTATCTGTGGACTCTTCTGTCTACACACAATGAAAAGTTACACTCTGGTTTCTCTTCACAACGTACAAATATTCGTTTCTTGGCCTTTTGACTAGACACACACTATCTAATAGACGCTTTCCGATACAGACACCCTAATAACATTGCAACAACACACAAAAATAGGGCTTACAATAGATCAGCCAGATTAGATAGAGTATACTCACCTTCAACACACCAAATAATACACACAAAACATCTACAAGAGACATTACAATACACAGATCACAAAGCAGTACTAACACATATCACTACAGACACTACAAACACAAGGCTATCAAAAAGAACATCACATTGGAAGTTCAATAACTCCTTACTCCAACATACAGGTTATTTACAACATGTGACACAACTTATTCTAACATACACTAATAGTACACCCACCGACAACATAACACAAATTTGGGATTTACTAAAGAATACAATACGGTGTAGAACACAACATTTAGCATCCATCATACATAAAGACAGACTACAACAAGAACATATCATACAGACAGCAACACAACTCACAAAACAGACTGACAGGAATGCATCACACCTAAACACACTAGAATCACAATTAGAACAACACCAGCAACACACACTCCGCGGTGCACTCCTTCGAACTAAACTTACTAACATATCAGAAGAAAGTCCCAATAGACAGCACCTTGCATTAGAGCAAAACATTCAACGCAACAGACAAGTAGGAGCAATAACAGACATGCAAGGAAACACACAAACAGAGACAGTACATATACTAGAAACATTCCAACAGTACTACACTGACCTATATACAGCAGAACCCGCCAACACACAAACACAAAATAGATTCCTAAAATACACAAAAAAATTGTCAGACACAGATAAAGACACACTAGACACAGAGCTTACATTAGCCGACATAACACATGCACTCAATCAAATGCAAAAAGACAAAACACCAGGACCAGATGGACTCACAGTAGAATTCTACCAACACTTCTTTCCTATCCTAGGCAATTTCCTTCTAAAAGTCTACCAAGAAGCTTTTCATAAACAAGAACTCCCAAACACTTGCAACATGTCATATATAACACTCATACCTAAAGACAACACAGACAAAACACAGCTGAAAAACTATAGACCCATCTCCTTATTAAACACAGACTACAAAATTCTAGCAAAATCACTTGCAAACAAAATTAAAAACTTCATGCCATCACTCATTCCACCCAGACCAACAGTGCAGTATTCAACACAGAAACATACACCAACATACACACTTCATTAGGGATTTCATTACATACACCCACCAGAAAGACTGTCAATCCTCTCTCTTATCTTTAGACCAGGAGAAGGCCTTTGACAGAATCTCACACTCATACTTACACAAAACACTAGCACACTGCAACATAGGACAGTACTATAGACAGTGGATAGAAATATTGTATAAAAATCCTGAAAGTAAGGTACTGGTGAATCATTCACTTACTGGCAGTTTCAGAATCAATAGATCTGTCAGACAAGGGTGTCCACTATCACCAGTCCTATATGTACTCACACTAGAACCACTCTTAGAAGCAATTAGACAGGACACTAACATTAAAGGTACATTTATACAAGGGTCTGGAGAGCGGAAATTAATTGCTTATGCAGATGACACCGCTTTCTTCCCTACAACCAACACTTCCATAACGAACATACTTCACACCTTCAGACAGTTTGGTGAAGGAAGTGGGGCCAAAATAAACATACAGAAGTCTAAAATAATGGGTCTGGGGAAGTGGAAGAATAAAGCAGATTTCCCCCCGGATCTAACAGTCACAGATAACATGAAGATTTATGGGATCACTTTCCCATCCAATCCCAGAAAAACACACACAGGAACATGGCAATCACTGACAAAACAAATTATAGACATACTAAATAGGTTCAAATACAAGACATCAACAATTTTTATACGAAGCACTATTGTAAACACCATCTTTCCTAAAATACTATATTTAGCCACAGTGTTAGACCCACCAAAACAAACAATCACAGACATAAACAAACACATCAGAAAATTCATCTTTAAAAACACAATCCACAGTATAAAGCACAAGACTTTAATACAAGAGAAGACTAGAGGGGGTAATTTCACTACAGGACCTTAACACAAAAATACAAGCATTAAGAATCAACCACATAGGACGCATCATCAATCATCCAGATCAACACTCGCTAGCATTATACTATATTGCAATTAGATTACACAGAATTAAGAAAATAGACAAAACAACACCGCACTATTACGGCACACTACTGCACTTCTACAGAACATGTATGCAAGCAATTCAAGGTAATGAACACTTAATACAACAGACAACCAAGCAGATATACACATATTTAGTACAACAACAAGCCCCACCACTACACCTGAGAATCAAAAGAGGATACAAATATCACATGAAAGACTACAGTTGCACCTTCACTAACTTACACAACAAACATATCACATCAAAATCCAAAGAAATAACATACAGGCTAATTTATAATATGACCCCGACAACAGAGAGAGCTGCACAAACATCCAAGCAAATAGCCCCATGCAAATTATGTAGACAAAATATTTAGGAAACAGAGGATCATCTCTTCTATGAATGCCCAGCAATCACAGCCACTAAGATTGCACTGCAACAATTAATAGAAACACACACAAACAAGAAAACTGACGCTTATAAGGCCATTTTTTAAAATACAATACCCACAGCCACAAAATACAAACACACTAAACTTCTTGTTGCACTGGCGGAGTATAGAAACGTAATATGGTCGAGTAGAAACTCGGCCACACACAATCACCAAACAATACAACCACACACACTAGCAAAGATTTTTCAACAAAAAATCGCCCAGCTATTCGCAGATTAATAAACAAGAGCCAACCCCATCAAGTTTCACACTACATAACATACATGTTCAAATACACACTCTCACAGTATATTTCTATACTCCGCATGTGTACCACTAAGCCCAAGCATTGAGGAACAAAGCGCCAAATAACTGAATAAATGTCCCTTCTTTGTTACTGAGTCCTGGAGCCCAACCTAGACAGAACAATGGGACGGTGGCCTTTGTGAGTCAGTGGTCTTGTCGACCGAAGTTTGACCTCGGTCTGAACAGCTTCTCTCTCTCTCTCTCTCTCTCTCTCTCTCTCTTTCTCCCCCCCCCCCACCCCAAACATGAATGACTATACGCTGTATTCGTAATGTAAAAGCCTGTTTTTGTACATAATAAATGGGATATTTATGTATATGCTGAATTCGCAAATGGACAACTTAACAAATTCCAATCTGTTTACGCGCGCTCTCTCTTTATCCCTCCCCCTCCTCTCCCCTCCCCAGCTCCCTCTCTCTCCCTCCCTCCATGTTGACCGCGTTCCTGGTCTCAACCCACCCCACCACAAGCAAATCCTGGGCACTCGCGATTAAGTCAAGGGCTGTCATTCAGCAATAATATTGAATCCACTTACAGGAAACTAAGCTTGCATGAGACTGCCTGCAGTGTAAAACGTGGGGCGGCTTTTGCCGTTTTCGACCTTGACACCAACATTTCCTTTAATGTATATATTGTCGGTGTGGAAGAGAACGCGTGATGTGTGTTGAAGGTTTATAAGCGCGTGAGAATGATGGGTTTAGAATGAACGAGGGGAAGGAACCACATCATAGTTGTTGTTGTCTCCGTCCATTATCATCACCATTATCCATCACCATTATCATCATCATTATCATCACTATTACCATCAATCACGTTAGAATGGGATGACTGAAAGCGTACGTCATTATCATAACTGTATATGTATGTTTTTGTTTCATTAACGCATATGACATAACACTAACAAACGGCAACGCTCTGTAATATACACAAACAAAGAAACACGCATTGCACCTTGTAAATATACATTGCTTTGTATAAAATAAACGTATTAAAAAAAAAAAAAAAATAAGATCAAGTGTATTTGCTGGCCTCCAGTAGTGCGCTTGGTCTGGTCGGAGGCCGGGATGATCATTCTTGGTCCCTTGGCTAAGATCAGATGCATTTGCTGCCCCCGCAGTAGTGCGCCTGGTCTGGTTGGGGGCCGGGTGATCCACACAAAAAAAACACCTCACATAAGCATCACTTTAAATGTGGGCCCGGTGGACCACTGTGGGCAATAGCTCACAGTGGGACTAAGGTCCACGCCAAAAACAGGGGGAAGCGGGGAACCAGCTTGTCTGGGATGACCGCCAAACCCCCCCCCCCCCCCCCCCCCAAAAAAATGCTGATGACACATGATACAGTGGTCATAGGGACATTGGTGCAGTGAAACCAATTGGTGAGAGAGTAGCGAGGAAACAACATGTAAAGACTTTCCCCTATCCTTGTAGTCAAAACTTACCTTATCATCCTTAGTATCATTTATTTTATAAGTATTATGGATATCATCACTATTTATTTTACAAACTTCATCTCCCTTGCGCCCCCTGTTGCTTTTGGTTTGCTACCCTTGTTGCTACCCCAACTGGTTGGTTCAAACATTTGTCCTGCCTGTACCATCATTACACTTTTCTTTGTATTCAGTATTTACCTTATTATCCTTAGTATCATTAATGTTATAAGTATTAGTGATATCATCATTATTATTTTACAACTTCATCTCCCCTAAGCATGAGGCTTGGGTGGGGTGAAACCAGTTGAGGAGAGAGTAGCGAGTGAGAAAATAATGTAAAGACTTCCCCTTTTCTTTGTATTCAGTATTTACCTTATTATCCTTATTATCATCTTTATTAATTTACAACTTCATCTCCCCTAGTGCCCCCTTTGCGTATGGTTTTGTTGCCTTTGCTACCACCCCCACTGGTCAGTTCAAACATTTGTCCTGCCTGTACCATCATTAAGGGTGGTCAGAGGGGCATTGGAGTGGAAGCGATTGGTGGGAGTGTGGCAAAGTAAACAAAAATGTAAAGATTTCCCTTTCTCTTAGTCACCCCCTTTGAATCATGTGAGTGAGTGTTAAATGAATGAATGAATACAAAAACACATATGGTTATCAAACCAATAATACTGTAAAAACTTATGCAAATACAAATGTTTGGTTAATTTTTATTTTAAAAAAAAAGAAAGAGAGAGCAAAGAGGAAAATATGAATGAACCCCTACATTTAGGAGGAAAAAAAACAAGGAGGAAAATAAAACCCACTCCTTTACTCCAAAAATTACTAAAAACTGCAGCTTGCATGTGTATGTACCTGCTAGGCTATGTTAACACCATTCCAAAGAAAATCATCCTAGCAAATGGAATCACATATTGTAAAAATGTTATCATTTTCATAACTATTATCACCATTGCTGTTTTTTTTATAATTGCTGTCATTACCCCCAGTATGTCTCTTCTTGTCATTATTACTATTGCCATCATTAGTAATAAAACAAAAACCCCTTTCCCATGTGCCCCCCCTCCCCTTGCTCATGGTTTGTTGTTGCCTTTGCTGGTACCCACACCGGTTTGGTTCAAATATTTATCCTGCCTTTACCATCATTGCCCAGAGAGGGGGGTAATGGCATTGGTGGAGTGGAACCAAATTGGTGAGAGGGTGGCAAGGGAAACAAAGATGTAAAGATTGTAAAAATTTGTGCTAATACTGATGCTTGTTTACTTTCTACAATAAGTTTAAAAAAAAAAAAAAAGAGGAAGGGAAAAAAATGAATGAACCCTTACAAATAAGACCAAAAGGAAAAAAAATAAGCAAGGAGAAAAAGATAACCAACTCCTTTTACTTCTACTATTATTGAACATTGCATGTTGCAAGTATATGTAAAAATAAAAAAAATAAAATAAGCAAGGAGAAAAAAAGATAACCAACTCCTTTTTACACCTACTATATTATTAAACAGTGCAGGATGCAATTGTTATTGTATGTACCAGCCATATTTTAACACCATTTCTAAGAAAATCATTTTAGCAAATGGAATCACATGTTTGGAAAATGTGATCATTATCAAAACAAATTTTATCATTGGGTTTATTAGCATTGCTGTTATCACCCTTAGTAGTTTTTATTCTTTGTCATTATTATTATAAGATGTATTTCATGTAAACACCATTCCTAAGATAATCAATTTAGCACATAGAATCACATGTTAAAACTATTTATTATCATGGAGTCTATCAATCACTATCACCCTTAGCAGAGTTATTCCTTGTCACTATTATATTTATTTACGTATTTGGTTGTTACTTTGCATTATTATCATTGTAATCACTATTAATATATATGGCTTTGTAAACGCGTATACTATCACATCCCCCTTTCCCACCCTTTTGATACTGTGATTGTTGTCTCGGCTGCCACCCTCACCGTTTGGTTCTAAACAGTTTTTGCGCCGCCATGTTTATCATCACCGAGGAGTGGTGATGGTACTTGGTAGGAGTTTTAGAGCTGACAGGAGAGCGGGGCGGCAGGGGAAATAATAGCAGCCCACTACCATCACGCTTTTGATTTAAAACATTTCCTTACAACAATGTCAATGAAGAAATGTTCAAATGTATAAAATGTTGGAAAATTTGCGCATATGTCACCTACACGTCTATTATTTTTTCGTCTTTCAATTATTAAGGGTTATTGCTATCAATTTTATTGTTGTTAATTTGTATGGATGTTTACTATTACTATTATGCTCCCTCATTTCCCCTCCTCCCCGCTTGTTTAACTGTTGGTTGTTTTGACGCTGCTACCGCCCTCGCTGGTTGGTTCTATCAATTGGCTGCCACTGCCATCATTACCTGAAAAGGTGGCGATGGTATTGGTGGCTTTGGAGCCGGCTGGAGATGGTGGTGACAGGGGGAACAAGCACGGTAATAAATAAATTTTGGGTTCCCCCCCCCCCCCCCTTTGACATGTAAATATGCAAATGAATTAATTGTTGTAATATTACACATATGTCACCTACACGCCCAGACGCAACGATCCGTAAATACACGCACACAAATACTGAACACACAGTACGCATGTAACAACACGAACAATACAAATGCAACAACTACCTTTCTGCATTGTAAACTAGTATACCCCTTGACAACCACCCCCCCCCCCCCTTTTCGACACTGTTGGTTTGGATGCTACTGCCGCCTTCACCAGTTGGTTCCAACAGGTTTTTACTGCCTTTTTCCTCATTACCAAGTGGTAATGATGGTATTGGTGGGGTTGGAGCTGACGGGTGAGAGGGTGGCAGAGGGGGGGAAAAATGGTATACTATCGTCTTGTTGTTGTTTGTACTCGTTTTTCGTTACCCCCCATATCAAATGTAAAAATGTTGAAACAAATGTTGTAAACATTTGCGCATATGTCACCTACACTTCCACATGCAACGCTCTGTAACAACACGAACAATACAAATGCAAATGTTTCTTAACACACAATAAAAGTTTAAAAAAAAAAAAAAAAAAACTCAGGACTGACCGTGTTAACCTTTAAACAAATAGAAAAAAAAAAAAAAAATGCTGATAGACAGTCTTGCAGGACTCTCATCATTGCAATACATAATTGACATAACTAGTAGACCATTCAGGCACAAGCACCCCAATAGTCATGATACAGCGCAACAGAAACCATGCACATAACAGATCATCTAGGTTAGATAGAATATACAGTACCAATCAACACCCACATAACACAAACTAAACTACCTACAAGAAACTCTCCAGTATACAGACCACAAAGCAATACTAGCACACATCACTATAAATAACATCCACACAGCGCCCCCATGTTTATCATCAATGGTACTTGGTAGGAGTTTTGGAGCTGACAGGAGAGCGGGGCGGCAGGGGAAATAATAGCAGCCCACTACCATCACGCTTTTGATATAAAAACATTTCCTTACAACAATGTCAATGAAGAAATGTTCAAATGTAAAAATGTTGGAAAATTTGCGCATATGTCACCTACACGTCTATTATTTTTTCGTCATTCAATTATTAAGGGTTATTGCTATCAATTTTATTGTTGTTTAATTTGTATGGATGTTTACTATTACTATTATGCTCCCTCATTTCCCCTCCTCCACGCTTGTTTTACTGTTGGTTGTTTTGACGCTGCTACCGCCCTCGCTGGTTGGTTCTATCAATTGGCTGCCACTGCCATCATTACCTGAAAAGGTGGCGATGGTATTGGTGGCTTTGGAGCCGGCTGGAGATGGTGGTGACAGGGGGAACAAGCACGGTAATAAATAAATTTTGGGTTACCCCCCCCCCCCCTTTGACATGTAAATATGCAAATGAATTAATTGTTGTAATATTACACATATGTCACCTACACGCCCAGACGCAACGATCCGTAAATACACGCACACAAATACTGAACACACAGTACGCATGTAACAACACGAACAATACAAATGCAACAACTACCTTTCTGCATTGTAAACTAGTATACCCCTTGACAACCACCCCCCCCCCCCCCCCCTTTTCGACACTGTTGGTTTGGATGCTACTGCCGCCTTCACCAGTTGGTTCCAACAGGTTTTTACTGCCTTTTTCCTCATTACCAAGTGGTAATGATGGTATTGGTGGGGTTGGAGCTGACGGGTGAGAGGGTGGCAGAGGGGGGAAAAATGGTATACTATCGTCTTGTTGTTGTTTGTACTCGTTTTTCGTTACCCCCCATATCAAATGTAAAAATGTTGAAACAAATGTTGTAAAAATTTGCGCATATGTCACCTACACTTCCACATGCAACGCTCTGTAACAACACGAACAATACAAATGCAAATGTTTCTTAACACACAATAAAAGTTTAAAAAAAAAAAAAAAAAAATCGGCACTGACCTGGTTAACCTTTAAACAAATAGAAAAAAAAAAAAAAAAAAATGCTGATAGACAGTCTTGCAGGACTCTCATCATTGCAATACATAATTGACATACATAACCATTCAGGCACAAGCACCCCTAATAGTCATGATACAGCGCACAGAAACCATGCACATAACAGATCATCTAGGTTAGATAGAATATACATACCAATAACACACCACATAACACAAACTAAATACCTACAAGAAACTCTCCAGTATACAGACCACAAAGCAATACTAGCACACATCACTATAAATAACATCCACACAGCGCCCCCATGTTTATCATCAATGGTACTTGGTAGGAGTTTTGGAGCTGACAGGAGAGCGGGGCGGCAGGGGAAATAATAGCAGCCCACTACCATCACGCTTTTGATATAAAACATTTCCTTACAACAATGTCAATGAAGAAATGTTCAAATGTAAAAAATGTTGGAAAATGTGCGCATATGTCACCTACACGTCTATTATTTTTTCGTCATTCAATTATTAAGGGTTATTGCTATCAATTTTATTGTTGTTAATTTGTATGGATGTTTACTATTACTATTATGCTCCCTCAGTTCCTCTCCTCCACGCTTGTTTTACTGTTGGTTGTTTTGACGCTGCTACCGCCCTCGCTGGTTGGTTCTATCAATTGGCTGCCACTGCCATCATTACCTGAAAAGGTGGCGATGGTATTGGTGGCTTTGGAGCCGGCTGGAGATGGTGGTGACAGGGGGAACCAGCACGGTAATAAATAAAATTTGGGTTACCCCCCCCCCCCCCCTTTGACATGTAAATATGCAAATGAATTAATTGTCGTAATATTACACATATGTCACCTACACGCCCAGACGCAACGATCTGTAAATACACACACACAAATACTGAACACACAGTACGCATGTAACAACACGAACAATACAAATGCAACAACTACCTTTCTGCATTGTAAACTAGTATACCCCTTGACAACCACCACCCCCCCCCCCCCCTTTTTCGACACTGTTGGTTTGGATGCTACTGCCGCCTTCACCAGTTGGTTCCAACAGGTTTTTACTGCCTTTTTCCTCATTACCAAGTGGTAATGATGGTATTGGTGGGGTTGGAGCTGACGGGTGAGAGGGTGTCAGGGGGGGGGGGGGGGAAATGGTATACTATCGTCTTGTTGTTGTTTATACTCTTTTTTCTTTACCCCCCATTTCAAATGTAAAAATGTTGAAACAAATGTTGTAAAAATTTGCGCATATGTCACCTACACTTCCACATGCAACGCTCTGTAACAACACGAACAATACAAATGCAAATGTTTCTTAACACTCAATAAAAGTGTAAAAAAAAAAAGATAGACAGTCTTGCAGGACTCTCATCATTGCAATACATAATTGACATACATAACCTAGTAGACACATTCAGGCACAAGCACCCCAATAGTCATGATACAGCGCACAGAAACCATGCACATAAACAGATCATCTAGGTTAGATAGAATATACGTACCAACAACACACCACATAACACAAACTAAATACCTACAAGAAACTCTCCAGTATACAGACCACAAAGCAATACTAGCACACATCACTATAAATAACATCCACACAGCCTTTCAAACGATCACCACACTGGAAATTTTATAACACATTACTCCAAAACACAGAATATATACAATATATGACAGACCTGATACATTCATACACTGATAGTATACCAACTGACAACATTAGACAATACTGGGACTTACTGAAAAACACAATATGGAGCAGGACACAACAACTAGCATCCATTATACACAAGAGTAGACTTCTTCTTCTTCTTTCGTTCGCCTAAAATATGTTTATAACTGCAATGTTGTCTCTTGTATGAATCTAAGTCTTTTTTAGTTCTACAACAAGAACAGATCATACAAACAGCAATACATATAGCAAAGCAAACCGACAGAAACTCACCATACTTGCATGCATTAGAAATGCAACTGGAACAACTCCAACAGCACAGATACCTGGGTGCACTAATTAGAACAAAACTCAACACCATCACACAAGAGACACCCAGCAAACAATACATGGCAATAGAACAAAACATACAGCGTAGCAAACAGATAAACACAATAATAGACATGCAAGGAATCACACAAACAGAAACCACACGTATAACAGAAGCATTCCAGCAATACTATACACACTTATTTACAGCAGAGACAGTAAACACACAAATACAAGATAGCTTCTTACAATATACAAAAAAGATATCAGACACAGACAAAGAGATATTGGACACACAATTGACATTAGAAAACATAACACATGCACTTAGTAAAATGAACAAAGACAAGACACCAGGACCAGACGGATTAACAGTAGAATTCTATCAACAATTCTTTCCTATCATAGGTAACCTTCTTCTAAAAGTCTATCAAGAAGCCTTTGACAAACAAGAACTCCCTGATAGTTGCAACATATCGTATATAACACTTATACACAAAGCAAAGACAGACAACTGAAAAATTACAGACCAATTTCACTTCTTAACGCATATTACTAAATTCTGGCCAAATCACTAGCACACAAAATCACTCAATTTCTAGCAAAACTAGTGCACCCAAACCAGCAATGTAGTGTACAGGACAGGAATATACAAAACCACACACACCTCATTAGAGACATAACGTACACACACCAGAAAGACTGTCAATCCTCCCTCTTGTCTTTGGACCAAGCGAAGGCCTTTGACAGAATCACACACTCCTATTTGCACAAAACCCTAGAACACTGCAATATAGGACAGTACTACAGAAAGTGGATGCAGATTTTGTATAACAACCATGAAAGCAGTCTTAGTGAACCATTCACTGACTGCTAGCTTCAGGCTGACAAGATCTGTAAGACAAGGGTGCCCACTATCACCACTTCTGTATATACTGACACTAGAGCCATTATTAGAAAAGATCAGACAAGATACCAGCATTAAAGGCACTTTCATACAGGGAATAGGAGAGCAAAAGGTCATTGCTTATGCAGACGATACTGCATTCTTCCCTACAAGCAACACATCCATCAGAAACATACTGCACACCTTTGGGAAAGGCAGTGGAGCCAAAATTAATATACAAAAATCACATGGGCCTGGGAAAGTGGAAACAAAAGTCTGATTTCCCTCCAGACCTAACACATACACACAATATGAAACTGTATGGGATCACATTTCCATGTGACCCCAGAACAACACACAGAGAAACATGGCTACAACTAACACACCAAATCACAGACATGCTACATAGGTATAAATACAAAATATCAACAATATTTGGTAGAAGCATAATAGTTAACACATACATCATACCAAAAATAATATACTTAGTGTCAGTGTTAAACCCTCCAAAACAGACAATCACAGACATAAATAAACAGATAAGACATATCATATTTAGTAAGACAATACACAGCACACAGCATAAAACTCTCATTCAGGATAAGAAACAAGGAGGAATAGCACTTCAGGACATACATACAAAAATACAAGCACTTAGAATCAGCCACATAGGTAATATTATCAGACATCCAGAACAACATAGATTAGCATTATATTATATAGCACACAAAATAAAACATCTCACAAAACTAAACAATGCAGCAGCACATTATCAGGGCATGCTACCATCTTTCTATCACACATGTATACAGGCAATACAAGGACATGAACATTTAATAAATGAAACAACACGAGAAATATACAAACAATTAGTAAACAAGCACCATCGCTTAAACTGAGAATCAAAAGAGGACAAAAATATTTCATGTCAGACTACACATCCACCTTTTCCAACTTACACAACAAACACAACATCTAAGGCGAAAGAAGTAACTTACAGACTGATTTTTAATATAACTCCCATAATATCCAAATTAGCATTCAGATCCAGACAAATAGGAAAATGCCAATTATGCAGGAACAACACAAAAGAGTCAGAAGAACACTTATTTTTCACATGTCAAACAGTCACAGATGCAGTGGAAACTCTACAACAAATAATACAAACACACACAGGCAAACAGACATTTACAAGGCAATCTTTCTTAACACTCTTCCTAAAACATCCGAAGACACACACACAAAACTACTTCAACCACTAGCGGAATACAGAAAATTAGTTTGGACTTCAGAATCAAGGCAAGGTTCAACTCTCTTACATACAACATAAACTTATTTTTACTAATGTTCAAATACAAACTAGCTACTATTTTGCCTGATTGAAATGTGTAAATTTCCTTAATTTCATTTACTCTTGCAAATTAGAAAAAAAATGGGGAAAACATCTCCACAAACCCCACAAGGAGGTAATACACAGTTTCCTTCTTTGTTACTGGTGTCTACACCGCGCATAGCTTACCGGCGGGGGCATGAGAGGGGGGGGGGGGGGGGGGGGGGGGGTCCTTTGTGAGTCAGTACTCTTTGTCAATCGAGGGTTGACCTTGGCCTAGCCAGGTACAGGTAAATTCTTTGTACTGACCTGGTAATCCTGGCCCAGCTAGCGGCCCAAGTAAATTCTTTGTACACGCAAACAGCCAAGGCCACAAGTAGCTA
>JACEFZ010000251.1:0-16913 GCA_014155875.1 Cepaea nemoralis
ATAGTTGTTCTTGATGTTTCAATTTCTTTACATTACTTATTGAGCCATTTATCGTTAGCTTCTTTGTTTTTTCCATGCATTCATTGATTCCTCATTGGAGCATAAGACTTCAACTGACTAACACCATGTTGTCCTATCCTTTGTTATCTCCTGCAGATTCACCATTTTTCTCCTCATATTATTCATTGGTGACCTTAATTCTTTTTCCAAGTATTTCTAGGTCTTCCACTATTCTGTTCAATCTGTGGGCTCAGGACAAGGGAGTTCTAATTATACTATCCTCAGATTGTCTTGTGTGTCCTATTCAATGCCAGCTTCTGTCCTCACCTCTTGATTGACTCAAATTTGGTTACTTCTGTCCAAGAGCTCCACATTGGTGGTGATGTCATATCGTTTCTCCACACTGGTGATTTTGTCATATTGTTTCTCCACACTGGTGATTTTTTCATATCGTTTCTTCACATCGATGATTTTTCATATTATTTCTCCACATTGGTGATTTTGTCGTATCGTTTCTTCACATTGGTGATTTTGTCATATCGTTTCTTCACATTGGTGATTTTGTCATATCGTTTCTTCACATTGGTGATTTTCTCATATCGTTTCAGTCCCACTGTTACACACAGACACCAATGATTGAATGCTGGTAGTTTATTGATGTTTAATTTAGTCATTCTCTATGTTTATAGTCCAAATAGTAATACTGATTCAACTCTCATCTGCTGCCTATAGTACCTTGCAGTGTGGGATAGGGGGGTCTTGAGCCTAAGGAATTAAGGCTGACTGGCTAGTGCTGTTGCTGTGAACTGTGCAGGTTAGGATTTTCTTTTTGCCCCCGACAGAAAAATATATCCACACCTTACCGAGGATTCAAAGCCGAATCTCACGAAGGAGAACCCAGTGGTCTTAGCCACTCGTCCAGCCGTTCCCACAGCCGCTCCCTCATTGGAGTTACATATTCTAAGTCTCATATCATCTCGTCATGTTGCTCTTTCTTGTACCTTGAGGTGTCGAGGTGAAGTATAAACATCGTGAGAGTGCCCGATTATGGGCTTCATGTATCGATATTCCCACAGACTCTGCTATTCCCTCCGTCCAACGTTTACGTGGTCGTCCTCATTGTCGGGTCGATATCCGTTTGTGTCAGTCCGTTTATACTTCTTAGTTTTTCTACGAGCAGTATTCTAAGTTTGGTGCTAATTTTAATATCTTTTAATTTCCACAAATTTCTAAGTGCTATGAAACCACTACTATACTTTTTGTATTTTTACTTTAAATGAGGGGCTGAGTGGTCTCTAGGTATGGTGTCTGCCTCGAGTGTTAGAGGTCCCGGGTTCAAGCCCCGGTGAGGACCGGGATTTTTCACATGGACTTCTAGTAACAAAAAAAACTCTGGGTAGTGAGATCGGAAGCCCGTGTGTATTGTTGCGCACGTAAAAAATCCCTTGGCAGTTGGAGATCGAAAAAGAGTAGCCTAACGGCGCTGCCCAGGCAAAATTTCCAGTTAAAAATCTACCCAAAGTATTTCAGGATCCTCGGCGGTGCTACGGAGTTCGTCCACTGAGCTGAGATTCTCCGGACTCAGGTTTGAGTTAGGAGTAGAGCGGAGCACTTATGGGTTCCACCCGTGTGCCGTGATGTTGATCCGTCGACTAAACTAAACTGTAAATACTCAACCATTTCCTCCATCTGTGCCTACATTGCTACTCAAACAGGTGTATGATTCTGCCTCTGGGAGTGCAGTTTCCCCAAGGAAGACTCACATCTTATTTGCGTGCTTTGTATTTTGCGTCTGCTTACTTTGAACTCAAGTGTAGTCCATGCACGTGCTACTACTTCTAGTGCTCTGGACTAATTTTTGCATGTGGATTAGCTTTCCCTATTACCAGTGTCCCTCATGATTGATTGATTGATTGATCTAGGAACCGACATCACAGCATTCGGGACATTCCCATAAGCGCTCCGTGCCCATCCTCAGCAACCAGAGAAGAGTTTCAACACTAATAGTTCCAGTAGCAATCTGATTATATGTCCGTCTCACCTTTCCTCTGAGCGTCGAGCATCGGCCAGATTCCCTCGTCACTCCTCGCTGCCTCATTCTAACCAGACTACGGTGATCCATTTGCTCCTCCGAGGTGTACACGTGCTCCCACAAGGCCGCAACCACATCTGCCTTGTCATGCATCAATACTCCACCAAGTTCTGCCGAGCCAGCCAATCTGTCCGTCTGTTCATTCCCCAGCACACCAGCATGCCCAGGAGAAAAGATCCAGGTGATTCTTGCTACCCGTGACCTCCGAAGCGAAGCAAGCCACTCTGCACGAAGCTTGCCTGTTCTCACCCTTCTCATCATGCTTTTTGAGTCAGTTACAATCACAATATGTGTATGTATCGTGTTTTCTATCCAGCTGAAAGCTGCACTGACCGACTCCACCTCCATCCTTAAGCTAGATGTAGTGTCATCATACGCCAGGCTCTCCTGCACCAAACGCCGACCATTAGTTTTTGCCAAGAACCCCCAAGCACTTCTCCTACCTCTGAACACCGACCCATCCGTGTAGATAATCACATCACCCGGGCGAGAATTTTCCTGAATTAATTGCTGAATTTCCACTTCCGTGGCCCCTGCTGGCCACTCCCTGCACTCCCGGCTCAATGTGATTATAACTCTGCACAAGTCTGACTGCACGGCTGGCACTCTGACCCACTCCTCTCCTCGCCTAATGTTCTCCAAGGGGCACACCTGTCTGATCGTATCCTCCGCCTGAGCCATCCATGATTTCCCTCTTATCAGTCTCTGACCCTTAACTACGCCCAGCGCCTCATGCAACGGGTGATCTGTGTCTGCAGCTACTCTGAGGTATGCCTTCGCTTGCATCATCTTGTGCCTACCAGCAACAGTCGGCAGACCAAGGATGTAAATTATACACACTACTGGAGTGTCTCTGGTGCATCCCAGAATGACCCGCATAGCTTCATTCTGTATGCTCTCTAATTTCACCAGCTGACTCTTTGAGACAGTGAGCAGTCCTAGTCCATAATCAATCACTGAGAGGATCAAGTGCTGGTATAGTGTGAAGAGCATTCTCTGCTCTGTGTCCATTGCAGCCATAATTTTAAGTGCATTGAGTCCCTTTTGAGATCTTGTCACAACCGTCTCCACATGGTCCTTGAAGGACAGACTCCTGTCAAATGTTATTCCCAGATACTTCAGTTTGTTCTCTCTGTTGACGCTTCTACCTTCTATCGTGAGGCTTGGGGCATCATCTCTCACAATCCTGTTGTCCAGAGAGCACCACAACACAGCCGCCTTTTCCGGGTTGATGACAGCACTCATTTCAGTGCCCCTCAGCCATGTGCCCCTCACCAGTGTCCCTCACCATGTGTCAAACCTACTCCGACTTCTGAGGCATTTGTAATTTACGTCCTCAAGTCAAGGAAGAGAAGTCAGTATTTTAGTCCAACTGGCCAGTGTAGGGCTTAAGCCCGCCACCTGGCATCAGCACACCGGAAAATTAAGAGCGAGTGGTCTTATCCATTCGGCCAAGCTAACGTCCATTTGCGTGGTTTAAATTACAGCAGTACTGCTAACAAAATATCACCTCTGCCATTACTGATATTTTGGCGGCTAGTGAAGTTGATAGTGAACTGTGCTGGTATTCTAGTGACTGCCGCTTCTGCCGAACTATATTTTTCGTGGCAGACTTTTGTGTTGGCATTCTGGCACTGGCATTATGCACAGTGTACCAGTGCGGGCTGTTGGTTTCTCGAGACTCCTGTCTGTTCCATTTTTCACATGGGGCAGTGAGGAGCATTTTGTGTGATATTTACTGGCACAGGAATGGATCATTATTTGGCGACCATTTGCCGCGAAGTTGGAACCGCGATTAACTGTCTAACGTAGTGAACTGTGCTGGTAATGTCGTGATAACACAGGAAATCAATTTGGAAACCAGTTGAGGCCACTGATACAGTTACATAAATAAACACTCATAGTATTGTTTGGTGTTCACAGAAGGAGAAGAAAGAAGTAGAGACTAGAGGACCCACTAGAAAACATAACATCTGAAAGCTATGCTATAGTTACCGACCGGGATTCGCCATTTGGAGGTGACAGGTTCGAATTTCTTCTTCCTTGCCCTTACAGATTGTATCATTATTTATTATAACTCATATGCCGGTACATAACTATGGACAAAGAGTTTATAAATCTTTGAAAACGATGCCACAATATGACTATAAGTTATACAGAAAAGTTATGCCCCTTGAAATAACTTTTACAGAGTTAGGTCCCCTGAGATATATGAAATTATAATGAAAAATGAAATAATACTGAGTAAGCAGGCCATTTCACACTAAAAAAATATCACAGTTGGCAGCTCTGGAATGAAAGGAAGACGTGTAGAAAATTTCATCTCAATCGGATGGGCCGTTCGCGAACAAATAAAGGACATACATACATACATACATACATACATACATACATACATACATACATACATACATACATTTACATACATACATACATACATACATACATACATACATACATACATACATACATACATACATACATACATACATACATACATACATACATACATACATACATACATACATACATACAGATGGACGGAGATTGCCTTTTATATATAAGATGAATGAGAAAGATAATTACGGATCACACTGGTGTAAAACTAATTAACATTCATTGATCGGAGACTGTATCGCTTCTGCTATAAATAGATCATTGTCAAGTTCCATTGACCAGCTTCAGGTAAAGTGGATCGCTGCTACAACGTCTTCAGTTTAGATTGGAAATATTAATTACACATCATCATCATCCAGAGCTTTTCCTATGCTGTATTTGGTTCCCATAAAAATCTTCCAGAATGTGTTGGTATCATAAGTCAGATTTCCTGTTTTTGTTGCTGTCATGTGTATATTATCTATCACACGCTGAATCTATCTATGCTGTGATCTTCCTCTTCTTCACTTCCCAGTTATAAATCTCTCCAAAAATAGCTTTCCCAGACATTCATGTCTTTTTTACATTTCCAAAATATTTAATTTGCGTCAAATGTTATTTGTCTTATTAACCAACATTCTTCAGTATTGAATTCTTGCTGGATGGATCTGTTTGTACTCTGGTTGGATGGATCTGTTTGTTCTCTTGTTGGATGGGTATGTGTGTTCTTTGGTTGGATGGATCTGTTTGTTCTGTAGTTGGATGGATCTGTTTGTGCTCTGGTTCTATGGATCTGTTTGTTATCTCGTTTGATACATCTTTTTGTGCTCTGGTTGGATGGATCTGTTTGTTCTCTTGTTGGATGGGTATGTTTGTTCTTTGGTTGGATGGATCTGTTTATTCTGTAGTTGGATGGATCTGTTTCTGCTCTGGTTGTATGGATCTGTTTGTTATTTCGTTTGATACATCTGTTTGCATTTTGGGTGGATGGATCTGTTTGTGTTCTCTGGTTGGATGGATCTGTTTGTCCTCTGGTTGGATGGATCGTTTGTGTTCGCTGGGTGGATGGATCTGTGTGTTCTCTTGTTGGGTGGATCTGTTTATGTTCTCTGGTTGGATGGATCTGTTTATGTTATCTGGTTGGATGGATCTGTTTCTTTTCTCTGGTTGGGTGAATCTGTGTTTTCTGGTTGGATGGATCTGCTTGTGTTCTCTGATTGGATGAATCTGTGTGTTCTCTGTTTGGATGGATCTGTTTATGTTCTCTGATTAGATGAATCTGTGTGTTCTATAGTTGGATGGATCTCTTTGTGTTCTCTGTGTGGATGGATCTGTGTGTTCTCTTGTTAGATGGATCTGTGTGTTCCTCTGTTTAGGATGAATCTGTTTATGTTCTCTGGTTTGGATAGATCTGTTTTTGTTTTCATGCAGTGAATTTTCAGTACTCTTCTGTAACATTTATATTAAAATGTGTGCACTTTTTGGCGGATTTATTTAATATCGAGATCTCACCCCCATATGATGCTACGAGAAACATGCATCTCTTAAGACCCTCTTTTGTTTTTCTGTTTGCTCCAATTCATGAACATTGACTACTGACTTAGTTTATACAGGGCAATGTTCATTATTCTGTCATCAGTGGCGCAGTAACTAGACCCTTTTCTCCCAGTCTGGTTGTCATGGGTACTAATCCACACCCAGTTGGAATTTTAAAAAAACTTACCAGGGCTTCAAGCTCATCCAAGCCTAAAATGAATACCAGAAAATATCACAGAAATAAAAGTGGCCGGCATAACACTGAACACATAACCCAACTAGTTCCAAATGGTCTATAATATAATAAGGGTATATATACCCAATGCTCCATAAGGCATGGGAGATGGTTCTTTTTTTATTATAACAGTAATTACTACATCCCGTGTATGCCCCGGAACATATCTATAGATTATATAGAGAGGAAGACTTCCCCCACAGGGCGAGGTTGCTCTTGTCTTATGTAGCACCCATTTACACCGTTTATCTAAACCAGCTGGCCAAACAACATGACCGAGGACAAGAACACAGACCTAAACCGATAAGTGATTGCGTGAGATAGGGAACTGGGATTAACCAGACATTTCGGCATGGCACATGTTGATGAATGCATGGGCATTCTCAGCAAGCTCAAGTTGCACAACTGTCAAGGAAGCAAGGGTCAAGTGGTGGCTTTGTCGTGACAACCAGCAGCCTTACCATGGAAACAATGGCTGTAACCCATGCCCAGAATTGGCTCAACACGATAAAGTATTCATAGGCATTATGCATAATGAGCCAAAGAGAAGCCCAGAATGGCCACATACGACATGAGAAGCCCGGCACACTGAACACAACACAAATAGTCAAATACACATTCTTCTAAATACCGGGGCATTCAGTCGTGAAAGGAAACGAACAAGCCAATCGGTTGGCTAACAACTAACATGGCAGTGATAGAGGTGGGAAGAGTAGTGGATGAGCTAGACGCCCATCAATGCTATAAGAGACGCTGAACGAACAGATGACTTTAAGGACACTTGGGAATCTTCTTCCTTGCCCGGAGTGAAGAAGGTGGGAGTGAATCGGGTAGCCGATAGACATGAACATTTTGTCAAGAGAACAAGGCACTTGATTAACCAACACATAACTGGTACGAAGTGGGTAGCCGATAGATAAAAAAAAAATTGTCAAGAGCACAATTAATCAATTATTTGACATCAGTGATTATAAACTTGTTGTCTCCAAAGACCACTAAAAACCAACAGATCATATTTATCTACAGATCAGGTGTTCGGGTGTTCCAGTTCCCTTAAACTTGGGGTTTTTGGGGTAAAAGGTTGACCAGGGCTCACAGGTCGACCAAACCTGACATAAAATTAAAAATAAATAAGTAAAGTACCTCAGAAGTCGGAATGGGTTCGCCTGATGGCGAGGGACATTGCTAATCGGGAAAGTTAATCCACTCGCAATAATCATGCCAGAGCTCTAGAAGTAGTGGCACGTATATGGACTACGCTAAAGTTCAAAGCGAGCAAACACAAAAAAATGTAAAGTAAAGGACCCCTTTACATGTCTTGTGTGTGGTTGGGTATGGTGCGAGCCCCATATTTGTATAAGCCAATCAGTACTCTGGGTTGATGCGGTCAATATCACCCCGACCAGGACATTTCCTGGCACCCGCTTAAGGTTGGGTCGACCGGGGATGACATGGCAATTTAAACAATCCAAGGGAGAATCGAACATATAATAACTGGGAGGGTAGGCAAGCTTCCTAGCCACTGCGCTATAGCGGTTCCCTTTCGAGTCACGTGATCACGATAAAATACTGTTTATGTGAACCCAGGGTCATCGCACCGATGACCTAGAGAAGCAACTACGCTGCCATTACGGCGCTTTTCTGTGTGTACCTAAGCCTCCCATCAAGTGCATGTAGATTGTACTGCTTCTGATTTCGTTTATTGGACGGGACGGTAATGTTACCTTCTAAGTCAAGACCATCAAGTTTCTCTGTCAGAATCATTTTAATTACATTTCTGGAAGTACGAGGGTAAGTTAATAAGTAAGCCACAAGTGGCTGTAGAAAAATAACTACATATGATAACAACTTGAAACCAGTTTATTTTTTATTGTACATTATACATTGTCCCTTTATCAACATAATTTCCACCAACATTGATGCACTTATCCCATCGTTTTAATAGTCCTCCCAAACCTGCTGCATAGAAAAGCGTGCCCTGTTCTAATTTACCTGCCATCCCACAGAACTGTGTGAATTGCTTATTGACTCTCCCTCGTAACTTTTTCTACCCAGCTATGCACCGCTTTAAGGGACAAACATTTGTCAGCATAAACACTGAAAACACACCAAGGCGGGAGACATTTCGCGAACGACGCCGAAGTTGAATGTGAAGTGAAAACGTGGTTTAGAAAACAGAGCACGCTGTTCTAGGCATCGGGTTTGGGAGGACTGATAAAACGATGGGATACGTGCATCAATGTTGGTGGAAATTATGTAGAGAAATAAAGGGACAATGTATGTGTAAAAATAAACTGGTTTCAAGTTGTTATCATATTTAGTTATTTTTCTAGAGCCATTTGTGGCTTCCTTATTGACTTCCCCTCGTAGTTACGGTTGTCATCACCATCCTGTCCAAAGTCAGGTGATGATATGCATCCCTGTCGCACTCTTGTTCTTATTACACATTGTTCGTTATTTCCTCATGAAGACCTCTGCAATCCATATCTTTATATGTTGCTGTTATTAAATTAATGATTTCTTGTGGGATCCCACAGTTCTGTATCAGTTCCCATAGGGATTCCATATCAGTGCTCTCAGAGGTCTTTCAGATTCCACAAATCCAAAATAATAAAGTGGCGCGTTCAGTTTAACGATTTACTCTAAGCATTATGCCTTTTGTGGACATTTGATAGTGCAGGCTGTTTGGCCTGAAGACTGTATCCTTTAGTTATTTGTCAGTGACATCTCTTAATCATGTTCCTAGGGACTGGCAGTAGCATTATTCGACTACAATTATCGCACTCCTGCAGGTTCCCCTTTCTTTGACAGCCTCATAAGATGTCCTTCTGTCCAGTCTGCTGGTATTTCCTAGATTTTACAGACTTGAGCTGAGTTGAGTTAAGAACCGACATCACTGCACTAAGGGCATTCCCATACATGCTCCGCCCCCTCGTTACAGACTGCTGATTTGTACTGTATTTCTGCAGAATCGTATACATTGGCTTCAACATATTCCACCGAGATACCATCTGGACCAGCAGCTTTCTCATTCCTCGGTAGTTTCATTGCTTGCCTAATTTTGTTTTAAGAGGTTTTTATAATTTCATATCCAGCACCACGTTTACAGGCTCGACATGAGGGGTCTTCTGGACCTGCTCTGATCACGAGTTCCTCAAAGCACTCATCAAGTCTGTTCATTTGATGTTCAATGTTGGTGAGACCTTCCACATTATTATTTGTTTCTTTGTATCAGGTAGACCAAGCCTCATCTCTCATCTCATCTCATCATGTTCCTCTTGCACCTTGCGGTGTCGAGGTGAAATATAAACATCGTGAGAGTGCCCGATTATGGGCTTCATGTATCGATATTCCCATGGACTCTGCTATTCCCTCAGTCCAACGTTTACGTGGTCGGCCTCTTCCTCTGTTTCCATCTGGTCTGTACATCATTGCTTGTTGTGGTATGCTGTTGACTGGTAACCTACTTGCATGGCCAAACCATTTGACTTGCTGCTTTCTAATAAAATCTAGTGCTGCTATAACCCCCCACTTTAGTCCTGATTTCTTCATTTCTGATCTTATCTCTTCTTGATACGTTGAGTATTCTTCTCAGGAATCTCATTTCTGTTGTGATTTTTCTTTTCTCTTTTTCTGTCATTGTCCAGGTTTGGCATTGGTAGCATAGAGTTGGTAGGAAGATTGTGTTGTAAAGTGCTTTCTTAGTAGTTATTGATACATGTTTGTTCTTTAGTATTGGTGCCATTTGTCCAATGAGTTGGTTTGCCTTATTGCATCTATTTTCGATCTCGTCTTCTGATCTGCCATTTGATGATATTATACTTCCTAGGTACTTGAAACTCTTTACTTGTTTCAAGGGATGTTCGTTTAGGTGAATTGTTGTTTTTTTCTTCTTTAGTTATAGTCATTACCTCTGTTTTGCTTGTGCTAATTTTCATGTTATGTTCCCTACACATTTCGTTTAGACTATTCATGTGGTCTTGTAATTCAGCTTCTGATTTTGATTAGTGCTTGGTCGTCCGCAAACAGGAGTTCTCTAATGGTTAGATTTGCAGATGGTTCTTCTTCTGTGTTCTCGTCATGCGGTATTCTTGCGGTCTCTGTTTGGCTGGTTTCTTTACATATGTTGTCTATATATGTTATGAACAAGAGAGGGGACAGGACACAACCTTGTCGTACTCCAGATCTTATGGTGAAGGGTTCTGAGTGTCCTCCAGTTGCTCTCACTATGCATTCACTGTTGTTGTATAAACTTCTACATAGGTTTGTTAGATGTGTACTCACTCCATATTGTTTAAGGATTTCCCACAGCTTGTTTCTATCTACTCTATCGAATGCCTTTTCTTGGTCGACAAAGGCTAAGTAGAGTGTTTCATTGAATTCGATTGATTTTTCTATAAGTTGTCTAAGAGCAAAAATGGCATCTGTGCATCCTTTGTTTTTCCTAAATCCAAGTCGTGTTTCGCTTAGCTGAGGTTCTATAGTAGTTCGTAATCTTTTCTCAAGTATTTTGCAATATATTTTCCCAATATGACTCAACAGTGAAATGCCTCTGTATTGTGTGCAATCTCTTTTGCTGCCTTTGTTTTTCCAAAATTGGGATAATTATGGCATTTCCCCAGTCTCGTGGTGTCTGTTGTTCTACCCAAACATGGTTGAATAGTCTATGTAGCCATGCTGTTCCTACTTCTCTTGCTGCTTTAATTAGTTCATTTGGTATTTCATCTTGTCCCGGTGATTTGTTCAATGGGGCTAATCTGATGGCTTCTATAATTTCTTCTTTCAGTATGTCTGGTTCTAGTTCTTCGGTGGCATCTGTGTAGGTCTCTTGAATTCCTGTGACATCTGATGGGATGTTGAGAAGTTGTTCGAAATACTGCTTCCATCTTATTAGGGTTTGTTTTTGTTCACTTATTGGTTCTCCATTTTAGCTGTTAATTTCAGTTGGGTCAAAGGGTTCTCCTCTGGTTCGCATTGCACTTATCTTTTTGTAGAAGTTTCTAGTTGCCTCCTTGTAGTTTTTATTTAGGGTTTCTCCATACTCTTCCCAGTCTTTTTGTTTTTCCCTCTTTACTATTCTACTCATATGTCTTCTCGCTATTCTATATTCTATGTAATCATATTCTTGTTTGCTCTTTAACCACTTTTTATATTTTTCCTTTTTGTCTTTTACCGCTTTCTTTACTTCTGCGTTCCACCAACTTGTTATTTTCTTTATCCGTGTTTTGCGTTTTTTCGTGGTTCCACATGTTATTTTTGCAGTATTTAAAATGCTTGATTTGAACATCTCCCATTATTCTTCCACTGCTTTTCTTTCTATAGACAATTTTACAAAGATTTCAGTTAGTTCTTTCTCATAATTTTCCTTCACTGCCTCGTCTTTGAGGTTTTTTAAGGTTACTGATTCGCATGGCATGTATTTTCTTGCACTTTGTTTGTTTGTTTTTTTGTTTTTTTTTCTGATGGTTCTTATTGTGGCAACCCGACACCCCACATTGTGCCAAAGGCTTCAGGCGGAAGAGCGCAATTGGGAGGGTACAAGCCTTACCCTGGTGCGAGGAAATGCAATCTAAAGACAAAATGTCATGCAGGGCAGACCAGGCCCTAAGCCTTGGTTGGCGGCTGGTCTAGGATCGAAGCTCCGACAGGCGGACAGTTAGAGCATTGCTTTGCTGATCCGGCAGCTTCTGCAGCTTGTCTTGTTCCAGATGTAGAGGTGTTACCTTTCCTCTTGAGTGAACTAGGCTGGCCGAGAGAGGGATCATGCTGTATGGGCAACACATGATCTCTATATTTTAGCCCAGGCTTTGTGCTATGGAGAGGCAATAACTCCATCCCTGGTCTTAACTGGTCTCGGAATCAAAGCGAGAGGCAACTGTTACGGGTTATAAGTCCCTGTCAATTGGCGTAGACATGGGGCGCCACGCGTTGCCTCTGACGGTGGGAGACACCTACATGTGTCACTGACCAGCTACCGCCCGCCTCAAGCTGGGCAGCCCCCAGCCAATTGGGTGCTGATCCGCCACAGCCTGCCTGCTTCAATGGGTGCTTGGGGCTAGGACAAAATCTGAATCGCAGGCTGTAAAACCAATGCACCAGGTACAAATAAAAAGAAAAATAGATAGAGTAGATAAAAACAATCTGTGGAAAATCCTTAAACAATATGGAGTGAGTACACATCTAACAAACCTATGTATAAGTTTATACAACAACAGCGAATGCAGAGTGACAGCAACTGGAGGACACTCAGAACCCTTCGCCATAAGATCTGGAGTACGACAAAGTTGTGTCCTGCCCCCTCTCTTGTTCATAACATGTATAGACAACATTTGTAAGGAAAGCTACGGCTTGGATCCTAGAACGTGAGAACCATGTGTCCAGGATTTTCCACTGACTTGACCAATATTAAGGATGTGAGAAAAACGGCTGTGATTGATGCCGAACTCAATCGTCTTAACATTGATATTGCTGGCCTGCAGGAGACTCGCCTCGCTGAGGAAGGGTCACTCAGAGAAAACAATTACACCTTTTTTTTGGAAGGGTAGAGGGCAGGCAGAAAAAAGGCAACACGGTGTGGGCTTTGCAGTGAAGAATTCGCTACTGGGAATGATTGAAATTCCAGCAGGAGGAAATGAAAGACTATTATCCCTGCGCTTGGCAACCTCTTGTGGTTTTGCCACCATTATTACTGCATATGCACCGACTCTCGATTCCTCTGATGATGTGAAGGATTAGTTCTATGAGGAATTAGACTCCGTGATCAAGGCAGTTCCAAAATCTGACTACATTTATATGCTTGGTGATTTCAATGCTCGTGTGGACAAGGACTCGAGTTCATGGCCAGTGTGCCTTGGAAAATACAACATCGGTCGCATGAATGAAAATGGGCAAAGGCTGCTGGAGCATTGCACCAGAAATGACCTATGTATTACAAACTCCTTTTTTTAAAACAAAAGAGATGCATAAGGTCACATGGAAACATCCAAGATCCGGCCATTGGCACCAGCTGGACTTCATCATCACACGGAGACAACATCTGAACCATATATCATTGACTCGAAGTTACCACAGTGCTGACTGTGATACGGATCATTCTTTGGTTGTTGCAAGGGTTAGACTGAGACCAAAGAGAATCTACACAGCTAAACACAAATCTAGCCCCAGGATTAATATTATTAACACTCAAGATCCTGAAAAGTGCTTTCAGTTTCAACAGCAACTTGAAGACGCTTTCACTGATACACCAGAAAATTGTACAGTAAATGAAAAGTGGGGTCAACTTAAGGAAACTCTTTATAAAACTGCCGTAGGGGTTTACGGCACTGTGGATCATAAGAGGCAGGACTGGTTTGCGGCAAACAGCGAGACTCTGCAGCCCTTGATTGATAAGAAGAAGATAGCTCTCTTAAGAAACAAGGAAAGACCAACGCGTAACACTCTGAGTGAGCTAAGGCAAGCTAGGAAGGATGTGCAAAAGGCTGCCAGGCAGTGTGCAAATGATTATTGGATCAAGTTATGTGAGTCCATTCAAATCGCAAGTGATAAGGGAAACATAAGAAGCATGTATGAAGGAATAAAGAAAGCCTGTGGTCCAGTGATCAGAAGAAGTGCACCATTGAAAACCTTGACTGGAGAAATCATCACTGATAAGAAACAGCAGATGGACAGATGGGTAGAGCACTATTTGGAGCTTTACTCAAGTGAGACCAAACTAGCGGATGATGCCCTCAACGCCATAGAGGCTCTACCAACTCTTGACCACCTGGACACACTTCCCACCATAACAGAAGTTAAGTGTGCTATAAATGAACTTGCATCTGGCAAGGCTCCAGGTAAAGATGGGATTCCAATAGAGGTTATCAGGAGTGGGCAAGAAACACTCACTCTACAGATCCACCAGCTAATAGAGCTATGCTGGAGAGAAGGACAAGTCCCACAGGATTTCAGAGATTCAAGCATCATAACACTGTACAAGAACAAGGGCGATCGGAGCGACTGCAACAACTATAGGGGTATCTCACTTCTGTGTATTGTTGGAAAAGTATTTGCCAGAATTGTTCTGCGCAGACTTCAAGTCCTAGGAGATCAAGTCTACCCCGAATCACAGTGTGGCTTTCGACAGAACCGGTCTACCATTGATATGATATTCTCATTGCGACAAATGCAAGAAAAATGCCGTGAACAGAATCAACCACTGTTTATTGCCTTCATCGACCTCACAAAGGCATTTGATTTGGTCAGTCGTGAGGGTCTGTTCAAGGCACTAAAGAAGATTGGCTGCCCACCAACTCTTCTGTCCATTGTGGAATCGTTCCACACAGGCATGAAGGGTATAATCAAGTTTGATGGTGCAACTTCTGAAGAGTTTGAAATCAAGAGTGGAGTTAAGCAAGGTTGTGTACTAGCTCCCACCCTCTTTGGAATATACTTTTCACTTCTACTGAAATATGCCTTTCGTGATCAGGATGGTGGTATATACATTCACTCACGCTCAGATGGCGGCCTCTACAATGCTCAGAGATTGAAGGCCAAGACCAAAATTAGGAGGGTACTGATCAGAGAGTTGCTTTTTGCAGATGATGCTGCAGTTACGACCCACTCTGAGGAAGAATTGCAATGTCTACTATCTGCATTCTCCAATGCTTGTTCTGAATTTGGTTTAACAATTAGCAAAAAGAAGACACAGATTATGTCACAAGGTGCACATGGGGTACCATCAATCTTTATTGACGACGCCGAACTAGAGATAGGTAGACCATTTTACATATCTAGGATCAGTGGTAAATAGCAAATTATCCCTAGATCAGGAAATCAACATCCGGATTGGTAAGGCAGCAACAACAATGAACAGGTTAAGAAAAAGAGTCTGGGAGAACAGGAAGCTTACTGCCAAAACAAAAGTCCTTGTCTATCAAGCCTGTGTCCTTAGTACTCTTCTTTATGGCAGTGAAACCTGGACAACTTACTCACACCAAGAGAAACGTTTAAACAGCTTTCATATGCGGTGTCTGCAAAGAATTCTTGGTATTAAGTGGCAAGACAAAATCATAAATACTGAAGTATTGGAAAGATCAGGTTGTGTGACGGTTTATTCCATGCTCAGTCTTCGTAGACTTAGATGGATAGGACATCTTAGGAGGATGGATGATGGTAGAATACCAAAGGACATCTTTTTTGGTGAATTACAGATGGGTAAGAGATCTCAGGGTCGGCCTCTACTACGATAAAAAGATGTGTGTAAGCGGGACATGATTGATACAGGTATTGATAATGCACATTGGGAGCAAGTCGCCTCTGAACGTGTTGCATGGAGGGCAAACATCAGAAATGGAATAAAGACAAATGAGAAAATTATTGCAGATAAGTCACACACCGAGCGTGTGAGACGTAAGATGGTGCATGATGGTGGAAATGACCACGTGTTCACATACACCCACTGTGAACGGACATTTACAGCGCGAATTGGCCTTATCAGTCACATTCGCTACCGCCGTAGGTAAAAGTTATCATGCCTTTTTAAAGCACAAACTATCGTCTGTCAAGACGGCAAGGTGCCAATATGTCTTATTGTGGCAACGACTGCTTTATGATGTGTTTATACTTAAATTGGGCACTGCCCTTGCATCTAATATATTTCTCTTTCTGTTATTTCTTGTTAATATAAAATCAATTTGGCTTTTAGTATCTAGATCGTTCCATTTATTCCAGGTGTATACTTGTGAGTCTATGTTTATAGAATGTGTTTGTTGTATAGAGGTCGTGTTGGCTGCAAAGCTCTATCAGTCTACTTCCGTTATCATTCCTATCATTATGCTGATCTCCAAATGCTCCCAGGTGTTTTTCTATGCCCACACTGTTATGTCCTAGTCTTGCATTGAAGTCTCCAATAACTATGATGATGTCCTGCTTATCTATTTTAGTTAGCACGTCCAAGATGTCTTCGTAGAATTTCTCGCATTCTTGCTCATTGTTGTTCGTATTACATGTTGCGTATATTTGTACATATGTTGTAATTGTTTATTCTTTTATTCTCACTGTTATGATTATTTCTGATATATATTTTATTTCTAGTATTCCTCTTGCTAGCCGTGGTTCGGTGACTATTCCTACACCGTGTCTTGCCCTTTCTTGCTGTTCTACTAGACCAAGCCTAAAATGAATATTAAGATATTTCCGTAGAAGTAATGGCGGCCATGTAATTGTGCTCAAAACACCCATCGTATGCCGTCGGTCTAAAAATGTCAGACAGTCAGGCTAGCACTCACACTTGTCGGCGGGCAGTGACAAGATCGAAGTTCTGCAGTGGACCTGCTAGATGATAAGCTACATATATCCAATACACCGCATGACCTGTACTAGAGTTATTTATTTTGTACTTGTCTTATTCTTGTTATTCTGTTGTTAATTAGTTGAAAAATATATTTTTTTTTAAAAATCCAAACGATCAATATTATCTGTGTGTCTTTCCTTTGTCAAGATTGTAATTTACTTGGTCTTGGGAAGTTGCACTACCCTACAGCTTGAAAATCACTGTAATTAGCTTGTATCGGCTGTTTTGCCAGACGGAGGTTACTGAACGTTGCGTAAAGAAGATTTTCTTTGGATTGATAGATCATTGTATTTGGCTCCTCGTTACAGCTAAACACGGTAAATGGCTGTTTTTCCCCCTCTTAG
>JACEFZ010000252.1:0-16444 GCA_014155875.1 Cepaea nemoralis
TATGTTGATCTCTTGGCAAGATTACGCTCAGTAGTTTGCCATTGTTTTCTGAGCGGCCGGCTCACATACCTGTAAGTTACCGATGCGATTCGAACCACTGCTGATTTGAACCGTCATCACGTTACCTGACGAGAGTATACGAGATTACAGAGAAAAGTCATAACCTCTAAGCACGAAGCCGGCTATAACACACACACTTTGGGCACCTTGCCGTCTTGACAGACGATAGTTTGTGTTTTAAAAAGGCATAATAATTTTACCTATGGCAGTAGCGAATGTGACTGATAAGGCCAATTCGCGCTGTAAATGTCCGTTCACAGTGGGTGCATGTGAACACGTGGTCATTTCCCCATCATGTACCATCTTACGTCTCATACGCTCGGTGTGTGACTTATCTGCAAAAATTTTTCTCCTTTGTCGTTATTCCATTTCTTATTTTTGCCCTCCATGCAACACGTTCAGCGGCGACTTGCTCCCAATGTGCATTATTAATGCCTGTATCATTCAGTCCCGCTTACACACACTTTATATCGAAGTAGAGGTCGACCCTGAAATCTCTTACCCATCTGTAATTCCCCAAAAAAAGATGCCCTTGGTATTCTACCATCATCCATCCCCCTAAGATGTCCTATCATCTAAGTCTCTCTCTCTCTCTCTCTCTTATTATATTTTATATATAATATAATATATATATTATATATAATATTATATATATATATATTATATATATATATGCTACTGGTACTATTGGGGTTGGAACTCTTCGCTGGCTTCTGAGGAGGGGACGGAGCGCTTATGGGAATGCCCCGAATGCTGTGATGTGGGTTTCCTAAATCAATCATTATATATATGTGTGTGGGGGGTTTGCGTGTGTGTGTGTGTGTGTGTTTTGTGTGGGGTCATGGCGTTATTGCCTGGCATCCTCATTTATGTTGTGCGCCTCCTGACGGGCTCCCTCCGTCTTCAGGACCTTTCCTTTGCAGGAACATATCTAGAGCAGTTTTTTCTTTTCTTTCTTTTTTTTTTACGGCTCCAGAGACTCGCCGTCGCCCCTTCTCCTGTGAGTTAAGACAGTTCCGCCACGTGAAGACAAGAAGTTGGTCTTTTGCTGCCAAAGGTGATGAATGGGGGTCATGGGTGTACTTTGCAAGGTTGTGCTCTCACCCAACTCTATATAGCTATATACCAGGAGTTTTAAAATTGCGCTACATATGATAATGATCATAATATGATGCCTCTTTGAGCGTAATTCTCGGGGAATTCTCCCCCCCCCCCCCCCCAGTTGCAATTAGAGTATACTTCCTGGACTGTCAGTGTTAATGCGCTATAATACATGGTTGTAGGCAGAGTATACTTCCTGGATTGTCAGTGTTAATGCGCTATAATACATGGTTGTTGCATCAAGTTTCATCACTGGAGCTCAATGAGAGAATATGCAAACAGCGTAGCACTACTTACGCCAATAGATCAAGCATAGAGAAGGCACACAATTTAGCCATTGTAGCGACGACAACACAATGGTATTCAACCAGGAAGGTAAAAGAAGGTTTGCATATTCTCAAAATACAGTGACGTCTGTAAGAAAATCAAAATTTGTTTCGTCTCGCACATCTAGTTTTTCCCATAGTGCTAATGCATTAGTAGAGGATTCACAGCATATAGAAGATTTCAGATTGCAGAGATGGGTAAGGGGTATCTGACGCTAGCTGAAGTGCACAAAAAGTCAGCCGTGACTGCGCGTATTTTTACACAAAACTACAAGAAGCATATCTTAATGATTCAATACCAAAGGGAAAATATATCGCCAAATGTGACCTCTCATTTGGACACAAGGACACAATACTAAGGTTATCGTGTTATTTGTTTTGTTTTGTGGCATCTTCTGCACTGGTACAAATATTGGAAGTACAAAATTCGCTCCCTGCAAAGTTGTATGATTCCTGTTGTGTATGGATGCGAATGGTGGACAATGAGTAACCTAACAAATCAGCTTGGGTGGAAATCAGAGTTAATCAATCTTCAAGAATCCCTTTGCAGTCTAAACGTCAATATCGGCTATCGTATGCTTATTAGCATTCATATTGTTAATAACAGAACCTATTTCTATACTGTATTCGACTAACAGTAATCGGTTCCTTAATGTTATCGAAGCATTATCGATTAGGCAATTCCCAAACGTACAGATACAGATAACATCACCGTAGAAATGATCAATGCCTTAGAAGAATATGGAATAGACCAAGTCATCAGACTGCTGAACGCAGTATACGATACTGGAGATATACCCTTTTGAATTATGTAATTCTTTATTTATTTCAATCCCGAGGAAATCAGGAGCCATGGAATCCGATCAACATAGAACAATTAGTATAATGAGCCACATCACGAAGATTCTGCTAAGAATTATCATGCAAAGAGTTAGGAAGAAAATACAACCCGAAATAGGAGAAGAACAATGTGGGTTTTTAGAAGGCAAGGGCACAGTAAATGTGTGTATATACTGAGAACAGTAATTGAGCGTTTTATATAAGTAAACAAAGATCTATATCTTTGCTTTATTGACTACACAAAGGTGTTTGAAATCAAAAACAGGAAAGATTATTAGAGGAAGATGCTATAATGAAGAGGTGGAATGAGTAAAAAAGAGAATTATATGAAGGAGAAAGGGAAGAATTAACAGAAGATAGTAACTTAGAAGGTCCACCTATTCTGAAAGAAGAAGTCGCTGACGCTATGAAACGTATGAAGAAAGGAAAAACAGCTGGGGCCAGATGAAATCACAATAGAAGAATTAGAAGTATTGGGAGAATTTGGAGTAGATATATTAACCAAAATGTGAATGTATTTACAGCAGTGGATATTTACCAGTGATATGCTGAAATCTGTATTTATAGCTATACCAAAAAGACCAGGAGCAATTGATTGTGAAGATTTTCGTACAATTAACCTTATAAACCATATCACTAAGCTTCTACTCAGAATCATAATGAGAAGAACCAAAAAGAAAATAAAAATGGAAATTAGTGAAGAACAGTATGGATTTGTGGAAGGAAAGGGCACAAACAATGCAATTATACATTACGGACACTAATAGAAAGGTCAATAGAGAAACAGAGAGACATATATTTGTGCTTCATAGATTATACTAAGGGGTTTGATAAAGTAAAACATGATGAACTGATTAAAATGTTGGAAGATATCAACACTGATGGAAAAGATTTAAGAATAATAAAGAATATTTACTGAACCCAGTAGCAGCAATTAAAATGGAAATAAAGAGGGTAGTTACGAACAGATAAAGCTAGGAGTACGACAAGGGTGTGTCTTGTCACCAGATCTTTTCTCCATGTATAGCGAAGTAATAATGAGAGAAATCAAAGAGATGCCAGGAATACTAGTTGGAGGTTATAATATAAATAATATACGCTATGCAGATGACACAGTATTGGTGGCGGATAATTCAACAGACCTACAACAATTATTAGACGTTGTAGTAACAGAGAGTGCAAGGAAAGGACTCTCCTTAGAATATCAAGAAAACAGTAACAATGGTAATATCAAAGAAAATGGTGACACCAGAATGTGACATAGAAATAGAAGGGAAAATCCTTAACCAAGTTGATAATTTTAGATACCTAAATTTTAAATTGTGTTGCGTATCCCTTACGGGACGTTGCAGTCAACACCAGCATTTTCAGCTGCTGTTGATGTACTAGGCAAGTGTTACGTTCAGTAGTTTGCCATTGCTTTCTGAACGACCGGCCCCTATACCTTTTTCGAAAAAACCAGCACCGCCGTGTTTCGAACCCGGGTATACGGGCTCACAAACCGCGTTCGCAAGCCCTTAGCCACAGAGACCGACTTTACCTAGGGGCATTTATAACATCAGATGGAAGATGTACAACAGAGATTAGGAGAAGAATAGGGCAGGCAAAAGCCTCATTTCAGAAAATGAAGAGTATCTTATGCAATAAGTCACTGCCATGAGTCAGATTACTTAAGACCTGGTTAACAGCAACATAGATTGTTGAAACATTATTAATGATAAATAATCACGGAGAGTGATAAGGAAAAAGACCACCGGTAACGGGCTAAAGATAGTGGCCAATAGAATTGCGAGGAGGAGGGCCACGTGATTAGGAGGGTCGAGCAGGGCGCACGGACAAAGGGAGGCAGTCGGAGTGGGGAAGCCATGACAGGACAGATCACGAAGCAGAGAAGTGGTGTCGGCTGAGAACTGAATATCCCTTGTGGCAATGAAACGCCGAGAATCGTCGACGGCAAGTAACTGTGTACGCTAGATAATTCAAGCGTGTACCGATTGATGAGAACAGCGTTGCCGCGACCAGGCGGGTGGACATGTTACAGCACGGAGTCGAGTCGTGTGCGTGGGCAGAGGTTGCCGGCCTGTGAATGTAGGCGCCATGCGACCATGTTTAGCAGGACTGTAAGTAGGATAGAAGAGTGTATGTGTAGACCATTGTAGTTGATTAGATAGCCTGGATAGCAGGACGTACTACAATCAGTGTGTGACAAATGTCGTGGGTGTATGTGTACCTTTGAATATCCCAGTGATTGTGTCGCATGGAAACAATACATGATGCCATTCTATCACTCGATGGTGAACGAGTTGTGTTCACGTTATCTGTGTAATTCATAAAGATGTCAAACGTGCCGCAATCTCAATACCCTAGTTACGTCAGAAAGGGCTCGTTGGCAACGAGCCCTTTCTGACGTAACTAGGGTATTGAGATGCGGCTACGTTGACACTCTTTATGAATTACACACTGATACACCGTGAACACAACTCGTCACCATCGAGTGATAGAATGGCATCATGTATTGTTTCCATGCGACACAATCACTGGGATATTCAAAGGTACACATTACACCCACGACATTTGTTCACACACTGATTGTAGTACGTCCTGCTATCCAGGCTATCTAATCAACTACAATGGTCTACACATACACTCTTCTATCCTACTTACAGTCCTGCTAAACATGGTCGCATGGCGCCTACATTCACAGGCCGGCAACCTCTGCCCACAGCACACGACTCGACTCCGTGCTGTAACATGTCCACCCGCCTGGTCGCGGCAACGCTAGTTCTCATCAATCGGTACACGCTTGAAATTATCTAGCGTACACAGTTTACTTGCCGTCGACGATTCTCGGCGTTTCATTGCCACAAGGGATATTCAGTTCTCAGCCGACACACTTCTCTGCTTTCGTGATCTGTCTGTCATGGCTTCCCCACTCCGACTGACTCCCTTTGTCCGTTCGCCCTGCTCGACCCTCCTAATCACGTGGCCTCCTCCTCGCAATTCTATTGGCCACTATCTTTAGCCCGTTACCGGTGTCTTTTCCTTATCACTCTCCGTGATTATTTATCACTTATAATGTTTCAACAATCTATGTTGCTGTTAACCAGGTCTTAAGTAATCTGACTCATGGCATACGTTGCCAACGAGCCCTTTCTGACGTAACTAGGGGTATTGAGATGCGGCTACGTTGACACTCTTTATGAATTACACACTGATACACCGTGAACACAACTCGTCACCACCGAGTGATAGAATGGCATCATGTATTGTTTCTATGCGACACAATCACTGGGATATTCAAAGTACATGTACACCCACGACATTTGTTTACACACTGATTGTAGTACGTCCTGCTATCCAGGCTATCTAATCAACTACAATGGTCTACACATACACTCTTCTACCCTACTTACAGTCCTGTTACACATGGTCGCATGGCGCCTACATTCACAGGCCGGCAACCTCTGCCCACGGCACACGACTCGACTCCGTGCTGTAACATGTCCACCCGCCTGGTCGCGGCAACACTATTCTCATCAATCGGTACACGCTTGAATATCTAGCGTACACTCATTTACTTGCCGTCGACGATTCTCGGCGTTTCATTGCCACAAGGGATATTCAGTTCTCAGCCGACACACTTCTCTGCTTTCGTGATCTGTCTGTCATGGCTTCCCAACTCCGACTGACTCCCTTTGTCCGTTCGCCCTGCTCGACCCTCCTAATCACGTGGCCTCCTCCTCGCAATTCTATTGGCCACTATCTTTAGCCCGTTACCGGTGTCTTTTCCCTTATCACTCTCCGTACTTATTTATCACTATTACTGTTTCACCAATCTATGTTGCTGTTAACCAGGTCTTAAGTAATCTGACTCATGGCATATGCCCCCCGCAATTTCAAAAATGTTCTACATTTTTGGGTTCTTCCTTATCTCTACACTTGACATGAGTCAGCTTGGTCGCACATGCCTGTCCCTGGTCGCACATATCTGTCTACTGCCTCATGCCTTTGAGCTTGCTTCTCAGTTCCCTTTAACTTCCCTCTGTGTTACGTTGATATTCTGCCATACCTTCACACAAATTATAATGTCGGACACGAATATCCGTCTATTCCCAAATAGACCTCGTGTGGCCTCAACCCCCTTTGTTTTCGGCAAGTTGAGGACCAACCTACTATGAGTCCCAATGTCCCACCCCGGACATTCCCATAAGGTTCCTCATTTATACCTCGGTACAAGCAACTGACACCCTCCCCAGCCCTTAAGCCCTGGGTGCAGGAACGTGTGTATTGCAGACATATCAATTTCACCCATATTTTGTTTAAGCTCTATTTTGCTCCTGAGTAGTCTATGCTACGACTGTGGATCTCTTTGGTGCGAGTACCTATGACTCTTGTATATGTCTTGTCAACGTGTGTGCGTGGTTGGCTGCCATTAGTTACTTGTGCTCTGTGGCTATCTCTTCCCTTTATTTGCCTTCTGTTTATCCCTGGTGTTCTTGCTACTAACTTTTTCCTTGTCGTGTTCCTAATACCATGACCCTTATATACCTTGATATACATCTACTACCATGCCAAAGTACTACATGTTAACATATTATATGTACAAAGTACTACCACTTGGTACTATTATCAATGGTACTGCTAATAATCCTACTCCACTATCCTTGTATTCTTTCTTTCACCTGTACTTGTACTCTGTTCTCTCTCTCTCTCTTCACTGTCACTCAACCTATTCTTATGTTATGTATATGTTTACCACCATCAGCTAAATTTCTCCTACCAATTGTACATGTTTGTCTCTCCAATATACAATATTGTCACAAAAACCTGAATAATATATACAATTGGACTCACATGTAATATTGCAAGCACTGTTCAAACTTTCACTCGCCCATCATTATCATCTCTGTGACAATATGTATTAATGGTAGTAATGTCTCATTTACCTTCTTCTTCTTTTCCTTTTATGTTATGGGTGTCATCTGTGATGTATCGTGGTTTTCGACCCACTGTCAACCTTCCTGCTCTAGTAGATGTCGATTCTTCTTTTTTCCCTTTGCGATCATTTATCAGTTTCTACCGACATTCATTTTATACGTTGTGTTACAATCAGGTAATAGTACAATCAATATTGTTACAATTACTATTACCATTACATGCATATTGATTACAAATATACATGGCATGATGATCATGATCATAAGAATGTACTGATGTCTATGTATGTAATTACAGCCATTAAAATGATATTTATCTCTATCTATGTGTATTATGAGTTTTGTTTATTGAATGATAGTGAATGTTACTAACTATTACTCCCTTGGTTGGTTCTGGCTGGTATCTGTCTTCGCTGACTGTATCTTCTACCCATCAGATTCCCAATCTTTCTTGCGTCTGTCGGTCTCAGCCTCTTCAGTCAGCTAGTGAGGTAGCATCTTTGAGGTACCTTCGACATTATCTCTTCTGCTCAGTCATTTACACCCCTTAACTATCTGAAATTAACAACAGCCTTGGGTGTATATATATCCATACATACATATTTACATTCACAATGGCATATTATATTACAGCAATCCTATCACATTTCCTACATTGACATGTTATCATGGTCAGTACCACAACGTGCCAACCACTGGACCAATCCCCTTGTATGAACGCATGGTTTCCTAGATGATAGTCTTACCGTATGCCCTATTGTACTATCGGGATTTTGTCCCTAATCTGACCAGATCCTTTTTATCATATAGTCGGTGTAACGTTTCTTAGGCCATGTTATTGCTAGCATTCACAGACTTCATGTATATATTTTAACCACACTATTACACCTCTGTACTGTTTGTATTTTTTTTTCTCTGATGACTTTACCACCTCATCATGTTACTTCAATCAACCTTATACCTATCAATGCATTCATTCTACTACAACATTTCTACCTGTACCAATCACATACATATAGCTTTTATACACTACAAGTATATACAAACATGTATACGACATAAACATAATATGACATGTATATACAATATACCTATCCTACGATACGAGTTTCACGTAGGAACATGTGATGTCTCCTTAACCTGTAGTATTGTACAATGATTTGCATCTTCTTTTGTAATATATGTTGTTATTGATTTGAACTTATCTATTTCTTTTGTCTTTTCTTTCCTTTCCTCATCTGTTAACCCTATACTTTTCCAATACCTATTCCAATTCCTTATTTTGATGTCCTGTGTTCGTTTATTTATTTGATCTTTTGGAATTTCCTCTTGTTGCCATTGTGCTAACAGAGCATCTGTGTCAATGTACCGTACGTGTGGCCTCTTTGGGGGAATTTCATTCTCCCAACCCGATTCTGTGTAGTCTGTAACATCTGTTTGTTTTATCTTCACCTTCTCTTTTGACCTTTGTTCTTGACTGTTTTTCTTGTTGCATACGCCCTCTTCGTCCTGTAACCTATACCCAGATATTGACCTACTCTCTTGTGCTGAACATGCTTGTTGTACCATTTGTTTTTCTAACCTGTTAGCACATGTGTGAGTCAAGTATGGCATAAAAAATTGTTTCACCATTGCTGTGCTGTCGTTGAACTGTGGACAATCCACTCTAAAGTTTTCCACACCAAAGACTACTTTCTCCTTTTCGTACTCTGTTAGGTCTGGCCTAAAATTTAATGTATCCCATGTCAGTTCTTGCTGTGTCAACTGTCTTAGCTCTTCGCGAATATCAACTGGTCCATGCCTATCGTCCATGATTGTGTCGTTACCGTCGGGACACATTCCCTGTACGGTCCCTGTACTAGGGTCCCTTGTTTGTCCTTGAATTCTTCTGTATTCTTCGCCTGTATGGTAAATGTCTGTTCCTATGTCTGATGGGTCATCATCTACTTTAATTTTAATGTCTTCTGTCGGGAATGTCCATGCCGCATCGCAATCTGCTATTTCTAAGTTCTCTTTTTCCCATTTGTTTATGTCCTGGGGTGTGCACTCTTTGACCTCTGGGATATTGCCCAATATTAGCTCCGTTGTGGGATGTGGTAACACTGCCGCTTTTTTCCGCCCTTTGTAGTAAGGACAGTCAATGTCTGTCCAAGCTACTCTATACTGCTCTAACGCCCCGCCAAATGTTCTGCACGTCACTCTGTCGTCTGTATAGTCTTCGTCTCTTACCATCTTCCTGTCTACCCCCACAATTGTTGTCCCTGTGTCTCTAACCATTTTCACTGCAAAACCATTCACCAATGCTCGTCGAACGTCCAGATTTCCGTTTGTTATGTATGCAGAGTTGGCTTCCTGCATATACACTTTGTTGTCAGTCATGTCGCCCTGACAGTCATACATGTGTGTTGCATTTGTGTCTTGTTGTTCATCCTCGTCACTGCTGGACATGGCGTATGCCATGTTGGTGTCTTCATTCAGTTTTCTCAGACTACACGTCCTTGCCAAGTGGCCATAGCTTCTACATAACCAGCATTTCAGACTGTCTCTATAGTCTGCATACCTATTGCTTCTTCTGACCGACATATTCTTGAGGTATGACTTATACTCAGGATTTCGGTCGCACATTTCCAACGACCCGTGTTGGCGATCACAATATTTACATTCTCTTACTGGGCCAGTTCGAACTACGTCCGCTTGTCTCGGTGGGATTTGTGTATATCTATTCATTGGTTGATATTTACTTCTGGGTCCGTATGATTGCCTTCGATCAGAGAACCTGGCAGCTGCTCCTACTATAAGTTCTGGCTGTGCCCCCTCTGCAAAAATCTCCCTATGGGCATTATAATACGCCTCACCCTTGGACTCCATTTCAGATATTGTGGCGCATTTATTTTCAAGCAGGAACGTTGCCATGGAGTCTGGCACAGCTGAAATAATTTATCTCTCAGCATCAGGTCTCTGTGCTTTTCGGGTCGTTGCCTACTCTAGCTGCCTTCAGCCATTTGTCATATAGAGATTGAGTTTCGGCCATGAAATCCATGAAGGTTTGGTTCGACTTTGGAGTCAGCACTCTAAATGCGGTTCTCAGACCCGCCTCATCTAAACTAAAATGTGCCAAGACTCTTTCCTTGACATAGTTGTAATCAGTTCGCCGATGCTCTGGGATGCCCTCTACCACCTTCAATGGCTCCAAGGCCAAATGCTTATGAAAGAGGATCGCCCACTCTTCAACTGGCACCTTGTAGTGGTTCATCAACACTTCGAAGTTGGTAACCCATGCAGAGATGGAATCCCCTTGTGCAAAGTTCCTGATGATACCTTGATATCTTCGAATGGGGTCCAATGCTTTGGCTGCCAACTTAGTTTTTTCAACTTCAGTTTCTTTCTCCAGTTCTAGCATCTTTACTTTAATACTCCCCTCCACATCTTTGTCTTTCAATGTTAATTGTACTGCCAGTTTCTCTTTTCGAAAGCTAGTGCTGCCTCTTGTGCTGCTAATTTCTGTAGCTCAAGTTCTTTGGCGTCTTTAGCTGCCGCTTCTTGTGCTGCTAATTTCTTTTCTTCGAGTTCTGCTTGTGCTGCTAATTTCTGCCTTTCAAATTCTCTGACTGCTGCTCTATCTTCCCGTTCTTGCTTCTGATGTTCAGTCACTTTATTCTCCGCCCACGTCATAAGCTCTTTTCCTGTGAAACCACACTTCTCACCTAGAGCTATGAAGTCTGCCAAGGTAGACATGATTATCTGTTATCTATTAGTCCGATATATATATCACTATCAGTACACGCAGTAAGTGTTGTCGCTGATCTTGTTTTGGTAACCTGTAACAGAAAAAGATTAACTAACCACCATCATCCCTGTGGAAGCACAATCTAATTCATCAGGCTGATTGCACAATACCATACAAAGGTGTCTAATAGCTCTCTGTCATTGAGCAGTACACATAGAAAATTAATTGGAATTAACTTGCCCTGTATATATCCAGCGATGTTTCCAGTGGCTTGATCCTGATGCTCGGTTCACTTCCGCTTGCTTCCGGGCTTGATCCAAATCAGCGTGGCCGTCCCCGTTTCACTCACAGGTCGACAAGGATAAACTTGGTCGTCAGGTGCAGCTCCACATCAATGGTGTAGATACCTCATAGTGTACTACTAACTGTCATGGAACACATTTCTGGAACAGATACTAGTTTTGACATAATTAGTCTATGCCAGCATTCTAATGCATGCAGCCCCCTGAATGTTTCGTTTCTGTATTTCTATTTTCCGGGATTTCCTAATATTAAAGTGTTGTCGCTCATGCACAACGCCAAGTTAATCAGAAATTATAACGTTGAGTATCGACGTATGTTCTGTTGTTTGTATTGCTGCTACTCATCTTCTTAGCTTTAGGCAGAATTGGCGCTGACTGCTCCATTGTACTTTGCACCATGAATGCTAACTTCACTGATGATACCTCACTTTGAAACCATCACCTGAATCAAGTTGCCCCATATTCTTACTTCTGCTCTTCAATGTTTAATACAACCGATTACTTTCCTGAGCTGTTGAACCTCGCTTACTGCGGTTACTTTCTTGTACATAAGCTCAAGCGTCCTATGTTCCACACCTAGCCATGGTTTTCTGTTATCTATAATCCATGCGCTTTGTGCTATTATCTTGTTGGTGTACATAGCCTTAAATGTTTATGGTTAATTGAAAAATCTGTAGCTGACAATACATACATACTTGTTCACTACCATACTAACCATTGCCTCAATTTTGCCGAGTTCTTTCGAAGGACGAATGCCCCCACGTTGCCAACGAGCCCTTTCTGACGTAACTAGGGGTATTGAGATGCGGCTACGTTGACACTCTTTATGAATTACACACTGATACACCGTGAACACAACTCGTCACCATCGAGTGATAGAATGGCATCATGTATTGTTTCCATGCGACACAATCACTGGGATATTCAAAGGTACACATACACCCACGACATTTGTTCACACACTGATTGTAGTACGTCCTGCTATCCAGGCTATCTAATCAACTACAATGGTCTACACATACACTCTTCTATCCTACTTACAGTCCTGCTAAACATGGTCGCATGGCGCCTACATTCACAGGCCGGCAACCTCTGCCCACAGCACACGACTCGACTCCGTGCTGTAACATGTCCACCCGCCTGGTCGCGGCAACGCTGTTCTCATCAATCGGTACACGCTTGAATTATCTAGCGTACACAGTTACTTGCCGTCGACGATTCTCGGCGTTTCATTGCCACAAGGGATATTCAGTTCTCAGCCGACACACTTCTCTGCTTTCGTGATCTGTCTGTCATGGCTTCCCCACTCCGACTGACTCCCTTTGTCCGTGCGCTCTGCTCGACCCTCCTAATCACGTGGCCTCCTCCTCGCAATTCTATTGGCCACTATCTTTAGCCCGTTACCGGTGTCTTTTTCCTTATCACTCTCCGTGATTATTTATCATTAATAATGTTTCAACAATCTATGTTGCTGTTAACCAGGTCTTAAGTAATCTGACTCATGGCAGTCACTATCACTGAATGTAAGAAAGAGAGTGCTGAAATGCTACATAGAACCAGTTTTGCTGTATGGCAGTGAATCTTGGAATGTAAATGAACAAATTAAGAAGAAATTAGAAGCAACAGAGATGTGGTTCCTGAGACGAATGTTGCGAATTCCTTGGACTGCCAGAGTAACTAACGACGACTGCCTGAAACAGGCTAATGAAACTAGAACATTATATACAACAATAAGACAGAGACAAACAGCTTTCCTCGGTCATGTGATGAGAAGAGAGGCATTGGAGAACATCGTAACAACTGGAAAGATCGAGGGTAAGAGAGGCAGAGGTAGACTAAGAGAAGTGATGCTGGATGGATTGAGACGGTGGCATGGAGGAATATCAGCAGCAGAGTTGATCCAGAAAACCAAAGATCCGAGATCTATGGAGAGCCATGAACGCCTACGCCAGCCTAGCACGGCACTTGATGATGATGATATTGACTACACAAAGACTTTCGATAAAGTGAGACATGTCGACATGATAAGGATGCTTGAAGATCTACAAATTGATGGAAAAGACCTTAAACTTGTAAAAAACATATATTGGAAAGAACAAGCTGCCATCAGTATTGATACCGATGTGAAGATCGTAAACTGATTAGAGTCATTAGACGTAGACAGTCAAAAGTTTTTGGGCATGTTAAGAGAAGAAATTACTTGGAGAACTTGATGACAACTGGCAAGATCGAAGGGAAGAGACAAGAGGAAGACGTAGAAGTAAATACCTGGATGGCTTGGCCACGTGGCATGGCCGAGACAGGAACACGGAGCTGATCCACGACTCTGATAATCGAGTGAGATGGCAGAACATGACCGCCCACGCTTACGGGCATGGCACATGAAGGAATGGACATTCCAATCGTTGTTCTGCAAACAGAAGGACTTCCTTTTAAATTTTAGACTTCCGTGGGGTTAACATACTCCCCATTCGATCTCTATCAGAAAATATGCAGTTAGTATTTCAGCCATAGTATTATTCGGTAATTCACTTCTTATGATATACAACCCTACTGCAAAGTAGCAGAGTAGACGAAATGACGTCAAATAGAGTTGGTGAGAAAATCGCGAACCAACTTTTACGAGAAACCAACGATATGACGAAAAAAGGAGAAAACGTCAGAAGTAGTCAACAACAACAAACAGTCAGATCTTGGGATTGACAGAAGAGGCAGCACGATTCGATTTGCAGAAATAAGATACATTATAAACTGGCACAACATCGCAAGGATGGATAATAAATATTAAATGGAAGGGCGAGATTATTCAGGTATGATTTGGATAAGCCCGAAGGCGACGGACAGATGCGACCGTATCAGAATGTGACTTAGGAAGTCAGGACAAGGTGACGCAGAAGCCGATTGGTGAAGAACAGAAGGACCGGGACATTTTAGTTGCAAGTATCTAAACATATTCAACTTCGAGTCATTGATCACTGTTGGTATTATGCTTCTACATTCTGTTGGATTGGTACAACCCTGGACCATTTGAGCAATTTTGATTATGTTCATCATTTGCAAAATTCTAAAAAAAAAAAAAGATTACGAACTACTTTAGAACCATAGCTAAGCGAAACACAGCTTGGATTTAGGAAAAACAAAGGATGCACAGATGCATATTTGCTCTTAGACAGCTTATAGAAAAATCAATCGAATTCAATGAAACACTCTACTTAGCCTTTGTAGACCAAGCAAAGGCATTTGATAGAGTAGATAGAAACAAGTTGTGGGAAATCCTTAAACAATATGGAGTGAGTACACATCTAACAAACCTATGTAGAAGTTTATACAACAACAGTGAATGCATAGTGAGAGCAACCGGAGGACACTCAGAACCCTTCATCATAAGATCTGGAGTACGACAAGGTTGTGTCATGTCCCCTCTCTTGTTCATAACATATATAGACAACATATGTAAAGAAACCAGCCAAGCAGAGACAGCAAGAATACCGCATGACGAGAACACAGAAGAAGAACCATCTGCAAATCTAACCATTAGAGAACTCCTGTTTGCGGATGACCAAGCACTAATAGCAAAATCAGAAGCTGAATTACAAGAGCACATGAATATTCTAAACGAAATGTGTAGGGAACATAACATGAAAATTAGCACAAGCAAAACAGAGGTAATGACTATAACTAAAGAAGAACAAACAACAACAATTCACCTGAACGAACATCCCTTGAAACAAGTAAAGAATTTAAAGTACCTAGGAAGTATAATATCATCAAATGGCAGATCAGAAGACGAGATCGAAAATAGGTGCAATAAGGCAAATCAACTCATTGGACAAATGGCACCAATACTAAAGAACAAACATGTATCAATAACTACTAAGAAAGCTCTTTACAACACACAATCTTCCTGCCAACTCTATGCTACCAATGCCAAACCTGGACAATGACAGAAAAAGAGAAAAGAAAAATCACAACAACAGAAATGAGGTTCCTGAGAAGAATACTCAACGTATCAAGAAGAGATAAGATCAGAAATGAAGAAATCAGGACTAAAGTGGGGGTTAAAGCAGCACTAGATTTTATCAGAAAGCAGCAATTCAAATGGTTTGGCCATGCAAGTAGGTTACCAGTCAACAGCATACCACAACAAGCAATGATGTACAGACCAGATGGAATCAGAGGAAGAGGCCGACCACGTAAACGTTGGACGGAGGGAATAGCAGAGTCCATGGGAATATCGATATATGAAGCCCATAATCGGGCACTCTCACGAAGTTTATACTTCACCTCGACACCGCAAGGTACAAGAGGAACATGATGAGATGAGATGAGATGAACATGGGGTTTCATCAACATTAATGTTCATCAACGTGAGGTTTTATCAACATGATGGTTCATGAACATGAGGTTTTATCAACTGAGAGTTCAACAACATGAGGTTTCATCAACAAGAGGTTTCATTATCATGAGGTTACGTCAACATGAGGTTTCATTAACATTTGGTTTCAATAACATGAGATTTCAACATGTGGTTTCATAAACTTGAGGTTTCATCAACATGAGGTTTGATCAACATGATGTCTCATCAACATGAGGTTTCATCAACATGAGGTTTCATTAGCATGAGGTTTAAACATGAGGTTTCATTAACATGAGGTTTAAGCACGAGGTTCCATCAATAAGTGATTATATTAAGAAGAGGTTTAATAACATGAGGTTTCATCAACATAAGGTGTCATCAGCATGAGGTTTCATCAGCATGAGGTCTCATTAGCATGAAGTGTCATCAGCATGAAGTGTCATCAGCATGAGGTTTCATCCAGGGAGATCGGGTTATCATGTGCTTGAAATTAGGGCATCCAGGCCACCACAAAGAGCATGACTATTACAAACTCCACCTGGTCGTCTTGGTCGAATGGATAAGATGGCGCGATCTTAAACATCTGTTGCGCTGATGCCGAGATAGCGAGTTCAGTGAGTTACATGTATCCCAAAAGCCAAAAACCCTTATGGCGAGGGTTACTGATAACAGGGAAAGCTAATTAGTTAGTTAGACTGTCCTCTTGAGCCTAAGGTGGCGCATAGGGCAGAAGTCATGGCTCTCCGTGGCTGCTACCTGTTGTAGATCTTGGATGGTCACTTGGCCGTTTAATG
>JACEFZ010000253.1:0-23138 GCA_014155875.1 Cepaea nemoralis
AAGTAGAGTAGTAGTATAGTAGTAGTATAGTAGTAGTAGTAGTAGTAATAATAGTAGTAACAGTAGTAGTAGTAGTAGTAGTAGTAGTAGTAGTAGTAGTAGTAGTAGTAGTAGTAGTAGTAGTAGTAGATCTAGTAGTAGTAGTTGTAGTGGTAGTAGTAGCAGCAGCAGCAGCAGCAGCAGAAATAGTAGTAGTAGTAGTAGTAGTAGTAGTAGTAGTAGTAGTAGTAGTAGTAGTAGTAGTAGTAGTAGTAGTAGTAGTAGTAGTTGTTGTTTTTGTAATATTAGAATTATTACTATTATACGTAATAGCTGTAGTCATAATGATAGTAGTAGTACTACTAGTAGTAAATTAGTAGTATTAGTCTTGATAGCAGTAGTAGTAATAGATGTAGTGGTAGTAGCTGTTGTTATTTGTGCCTGTGTCCCAATGGTGAAGAAGCTTTTCCTTTCTAACATACACACGGACAACGCCCCTGAAGTGCTTCCTGGTGTGGTTTGATGAAACCGACTACCACTCTCTCACGTCACTTTTAACACTGAAATGGAAAAGGAAGACTTGAATAAATTAACAGCTATAAATGCCAATGAAAAGGATGTTTAGGTTTTAACTTCTGCGAACATTGTAATTCTTTCTGTCGCTGTTAAAATTGGAAATTTATATTAACAGTTCACAGTCCGTTGTTTGCTTAAATTAACAGGAACGTATTAAAAAAATTAGTTTTACATTTTGCATTGTTTATACAGTAGTGTAGGAGAACACAAGAACAACATTAGCAATTACAAAATAGAATAATTAATATTTTTTTAGCAGTAGTGGCACTAAAGGTGTTAACGATATTGTTCGCAATCCCGTATATCCATGTGGGGAAAACAGCAGCTGTGAGAATCGGCGGCGGTTCGCGCCGCGCTGGTAACTTACAGGGGTATGTGATCCGGTCGTTCAGAAATCAATGGCAAACTACTGAAAGTAAAAAAAAAAACAACTTGCCTAGTACATCAACAGCAGCTGGAAAATGCTGGTGTTGACTACAACGTCCTGTAGGGGATGTGCACAATAAAAAAGTGGTAGTAGTAGTAGTAGTAGTAGTAGTAGTAGTAGTAGTAGTAGTAGTAGTAGTAGTAGTAGTAGTAATGTTACCACTGCTAGCAATAGCAGTAGTGGTAACAATAGCATTGGTTGCCATTGTGGTGTTAGCGCTAGTGGTAGTGGTGGTAGAAAATTGTTAATTTTACTGTTGTAATAGTAAAAACAAATCGTGTCTAAAATGTGACGACATTGATAATATCTGGTCTCGTCTTTTGCGTGTCTGTAGCTATGAATTTTATTCTGTTATATTGCGTCTTATAATTCCATCCATCATGTGCCATGCCGGAAAGCGTGGGCGATCATGACTCGCCATTTCACTCGATCACCAGAGTCGTGGTTTTCATTTCGATTTTCATTTGTTTTCTGTAGTACTAGGTCATTGGTTTTTTTGTCTGTCCATGGTATTCTTTGCATTCTCCTCAGAAACCACATTTCTGCAGCCATCAGATGTTTTTCAGCTTGACTGCTCATTGTCCAAGTTTCACATCCATACAAAAGTACATGCTCTATGTAGAACCTCAACACTCTTTTTCTCTTTTCAAATCTTTTTATTGTCAGTATGTTTTTCATTTTGCTAAAGGCTACTTTCGCCATGGCGATTCTTGTTCTAATCTCTTCAAGGCATCTCCCATCAGATGTTAGACTGTTTCTAGATAACTGTACTGATTCACTTGATGAAGAATATTCCCATTTATTTGTATATATATTTTTTTTAAAATTCGCATATCCTTTACAGGACATCGCTGTCAACAGCAGCATCTTTCAGCTGTCTATTGATTTCTTGGCAAGATTACGCTCAGTAGTTTGCCATTGCTTTTTGAGCGGCCGGCTCAGTGTCCCGCAAGTCACCAGTGGGGGACGAATCGCTCCCAGCTCGCTCCCGCTACGAGACTCTGCGTGACAAACGGGATTACGGAGAAAGTGTTGTAGCCCCTCAGCCAGAGAGACCGGCTATTTGTATATTACATTGTGGTAATTCTTTCTTCCTAGAGACGACCATAATTTGTGTCTTTTTACAATGTAATTCTAACGCCAGTTGTTTACTGTGTGCAACAACCGCATCTACTAATTGTTGCAGATCCTGCTCATTGTCTGCAATCAATACTGTATCATCTGCATATCTAATGTTATTTATTGATGTTTCGTCCTCCAATGATGATTCCATTTATATCTTCTACATTTCTGAAAATATTTTCACCGTACAGGGAAAAAAGATCTGGAGACATTACACATCCCTGTCTCACACCTTTCTTAATAGGCTGATATTGTCCCACTTCATTATCAATCCTTATGGCAGCTTGATGTTTCGTCCTCCAATGATGATTCCATTTATATCTTCTACATTTTCTGAAAATTCTTTTCACTGCATAGGGAAAAAAAGATCTGGAGACATTACTATAATTACATTTTGTGAATTAATTCATCCTTTAAATGTTATATCTTGCAGGTGTTCTGTGTGTACGCTGTATTTTGGCATTGGTGAGAGATCGTGAAATATGACTCTGTTATATCTCTACGCGCTGTGCTTATATATGGCTGGAATCCACTTGGATGTTGTGGGTATGTTTACATGGTTGTAAACGTTGTGGTGTAGTGTTTACTGCTCTTTCCATTCAATATGGTAGAGGGATAATCTATTCTTAATAAAGTACAGGATGCATTTTTCAGCAAGTGTGATTAAACCAAAAACAAACAAACAAACCGACGTTATAGAACTAGGGACATACTAAAATGTGTTCCGTGTCTTCTTCAGATAATGTCGAAGAGTTTGGATACTTATACAATTCAATTGATCAGCTGGCTGCACATGTCTCTGCTTCGTGAAAATAAAGATTTACTTACTTACTTACTGTCTCTGCTTCGTCCTCTAACACCACGATTCTTCCTGCTAGTGCCGAATTGAATTCATGATTTTTTCAGTCAAGTTATGGAATGACGCAATGCGGGCAATCCTAGAATGCACAAGGGGCAGGCCGGTTGTGCGTAGACGATATATTCTAACATTACCAGCAATTACGGATAGGCTCAGGGTATGCGGGCTCAATCATACCCACGAGTGGCTACAGACAAAGAACACCTCCTATATGAAGCCTTGAACACAGTTAAAGGCCACAGGCTTATAAGGGAAACATCATTTATGGCTTTGACAGGGGATGCAATCAGAGACGTGTACATGCTTGAGAATATTCGGGGAGGAGATGACTGGCTCTGAATGCCGAGGGAAAGTCACACCTGTGATTGGCCGTCAGGCGACGCTGTTTGGGAGGTAGAACAATCACTTCACGACAATTCTCCCCCAGGTGGTGTAACTGTAATCATCTGCCAGGGTGGCTCTGTGCCAAGAAGCAAACGTAATGCCTTTCATAGTGAAGGTTAAGACAGTGTTTAGTATAGGATAGCCTGGCATATGATACCACGACATCTGTTGAATCCCTTTGCCAGGACATCCTAGTGTGGTGGGATATGAGCAGACGGACATATTGGCTGGGTCTGCATAGTTGCGTCGTGTATTGGTGCGTGATAAGGCAGAGGTGGTCAGAGCCCTTTGGGATCATGTTTATAGTGTGAATAAACAGATAAATTATCACAGCCTTGAGGGAATGAAGCGGCAGTGAGTGACAGAGAATACGAATGACAATCAGCACTCCGAAGAAAGGTCAGAGAGACACATAATCAGTCTAAAAATTGTACCATTGTGACTCTTCGCTGGCTCTTGAAGATAAGGACGGAACACGTATATTAATGTCCAGAGAGCTGTGATGTTGGTCATTTACTCAACTCAGTCGATGCCGAATGTGTGCGATTGTTTGTATTTCCTTGAGCAACAGACATGAATTGTAGCGGAAGTAAATGGTTCAAGAGCCCTAATATGGATACTAATAATATAGTAACATTATTACGGCATGTGTAACAGTAACAACTATGGGGGTTAGCCATTGCATTTCTTTTGATTGTTGAACATACAGATCTACCACGTTATTGTGATTGATAACGCAATGGCTATGAAGAGTCAATTAATATTATTGTAACCGAGCACACTAAACGATCCTGTTCTTATGCGTAACAAGAAATAACGGGCTGCCAAACCTTTAACTAGATTAATATTAAATTCCACCAACCCCGAGATCTTTGGGTAGGCAGGGGTCAGATAAGAAGAAGAAGACGAAAGAAAGAAAGAAAGAAAGAAAACAGAATAAAGAAGAAAGAAGGGAACACAAGAAGAAAGAAGGAAGAAGGAAGAAAAAAGAATGACGAAGTAAGAAGGAAGAAGAGAGAAGAAAGATGAAACAAGGAAGAAGGAAGAAGAAAGAAGGAAGAAGAAAGAATGACGAAGGAAGAAGGAAGAATAAAGAAGGAAGACGGAAAACGGGAGAAGAAAGAAGGAAGAAGGAAAACGTGAGAAAACAGGAGGAAGAAAAAAAAAAGAAAGAAGGAAGAAGAAAGACGGAAGAAGGAAGAAGAAAGAAGGATGAAGGCAGAAGACAGAACGAAGAAGAAAGAAGGAAAAAGGAAGAATTATCATAATTCTATATGTAGAACTATTAAAACATCCTGGTTCCAATGTTCACAGTGCGGAACATGATTTCACGGTCTCCAAGTCTCCTAGAATCCGCAAGTGTTGTTGAAAGCCGTAGCCATATCACGCCTAGTCCACGCAACTCTTGTTCCCACAGTCCACACATCTCTTGCCCTCACAGTCCACACATTTTGCCTCACAGCCCCCAAAATCTCTTGCCTCACAGTCCCCACATCTCTTGCCCCCACAGTCCACACATCTCTTTCCCCACAGTACACATCTCTTGCCCTCACAGTCCCCACATTTTTGCCCTCACAGTCCCACATCTCTTGCCCTCACAGTCCACACATCTCTTGCCCCCACAGTCCACACATCTCTTGCCCTCACAGTCCACACATCTCTTGCTCTCACAGTCCACACATCTCTAGCTCTCACAGTCCACACATCTCTTGCCCTCACAGTCCACACATCTCTTGCCCGCACAGTTCACACATCTCTTGCCCTCACAGTCCACACATCTCTTGCCCTCACAGTCCCCACATTTTGCCCTCCAGTCCACACATCTTTGCCTCACACCCCACATCTCTTGCCTCACAGTCCACACATCTTTGCCCTCACAGTCCACACATCTCTGCTCTCACAGTCCACACATCTCTTGCCCTCACAGTCCACACTCTCTTGCCCTCACAGTCAACACATCTCTTGCCCTCACAGTCCACACATCTCTTGCTCTCACAGTCCACACATCTCTTGCCCTCACAGTCCACACATCTCTTGCCTCACAGTCCACACATCTCTTGCCCTCACAGTCCACACATCTCTTGCCCTCACAGTCCACACATCTCTTGCCCTCACAGTCCACACATCTCTTGCCCTCACAGTCCACACATCTCTTGCCCTCACAGTCCACACATCTCTTGCCCTCACAGTCCACACATCTCTTGCCCTCACAGTCCACACATCTCTTGCCCTCACAGTCCACACATCTCTTGCCCTCACAGTCCACACATCTCTTGCCCTCACAGTCCACACATCTCTTGCCCTCACAGTCCACACATCTCTTGCCCTCACAGTCCACACATCTCTTGCCAGCACAGTCCACACATCTCTTGCCCCACAGTCCCACATCTCTTGCCCCACAGTCCCACATCTCTTGCCCCACAGTCCCACATCTCTTGCCCCACAGTCCACATCTCTTGCCCTCACAGTCCCACATCTCTTCCCTCACAGTCCACACTCTCTTCCCTCACAGTCCACACATCTCTTCCCCACAGTCCCACATCTCTTCCCTCACAGTCCACACATCTCCCCCAGTCACATCTCTTGCCCTCACAGTCCACATCTCTTCCCTCACAGTCCACACATCTCTTGCCCTCACGTCCACCATCTTCCCACTCCCATCTCTTCCCTCACAGTCCCACATCTCTTGCCCTCCGCCACTCTCTTGCCCTCCAGTCCACACTCTCTTCCCTCACGTCCCACATCCTTGCCCTCACAGTCCACACCTCTTCCCTCAGTCCACACCTCTTCCCCTCCTGCCCTCACTCCCTCTTGCCCTCACCCACACATCTCTTGCCCCACGTCCACACATCCTTGCCCTCACAGTCCACACATCCTTGCCCCACCACACATCTCACAGTCCACACATCTCTTCCTCACATCCACACTCCTTCCCCACCCCACTCTGCCCCACATCCACACATCCTTGCCCCCATTCCCAGTCACATCTCTTGCCCTCACAGTCCACACATCTCTTGCCTCACATCCACACATCTCTGCCCTCCAGTCCACATCTCTTGCCCACAGTCCACACATCTCTTCCCTCACAGTCACACATTCTTGCCCTCAACCCATCTCTGCCCTCACAGTCCACAATCTCTCCCTCACAGTCACACACTCTTCCTCCAGTCCACACATCTCTTGCCTCACAGTCCCACTCTCTTCCCACATTCCCACCTTTTCCAGTCCACACATCTGCCTCATACACTCTCTTGCCCTCACAGTCACACATCTCTTGCCTCACATCCACCATCTCTTGCCCTCACATCCACACATCTCTTCCTCATCCACACATTCTTGCCCTCACACACACTTCCCACAGTCAACTTCTTGCCCCACAGTCCACACATTCTTGCCCTCACAGTCCCACATCTCTTGCCCTCAAGTCCACACATTCTTGCCCCACAGTCCACACATCTCTTGCCTCACAGTCCCACATCTCTTGCCCCACACCACACATCTTCCCTCCAGTCCACCTCTTCACACAGTCCACATCTTTCCCAGTCACATCTCTCCCTCACATCACACATTCCTCAAGTCCACACATCTCTTGCCCTCACAGTCCACACTCTCCACACAATCCTCTCCCCACGCCACACCCATCTCTCCCCCCACATCTCTGCCCTCAAGTCACACACTCTTGCCCCACGTCCACATCTCTTGCCCCACTCACACATCTCTTCCTACAGTCCACACATCTCTTGCCCCACAGTCCACACATCTCTTGCCCTCACAGTCCACACATCTCTTGCCTCACAGTCCACACATCTCTTGCCCCACAGTCCACACATCTCTTGCCCTCACAGTCCACACATCTCTTGCCCTCACAGTCCACACATCTCTTGCCCTCACAGTCCACACATCTCTTGCCCTCACAGTCCACACATCTCTTGCCCTCACAGTCCACACATCTCTTGCCCTCACAGTCCACACATCTCTTGCCCCACAGTCCACACATCTCTTGCCCTCACAGTCCACACATCTCTTGCCCTCACAGTCCACACATCTCTTGCCCCACAGTCCACACATCTCTTGCCCTCACAGTCCACACATCTTTGCCCACAGTCCACAATCTCTTGCCCACAGTCCACACATCTCTTGCCCTCACAGTCCACACATCTCTTGCCCTCACAGTCACACATCTCTTGCCTCACAGTCCACACATCTTTGCCCTCACAGTCCACACATCTCTTGCCCTCAAGTCCACACATCTCTTGCCCGCACAGTCCACACATCTCTTGTCCGCACAGTCCACACATCTCTTGCCCTCACAGTCCACACATCTTTGCCCTCACAGTCCACACATCTCTTGCCCTCACAGTCCACACATCTCTTGCCCTCACAGTCCACACATCTCTTGCCCCACAGTCCACACATCTCTTGCCCTCACAGTCCACACATCTCTTGCCCTCACAGTCCACATCTCTTCCCACACCACACATCTCTTGCCCTCACAGTCCACACATCTCTTGCCTCACAGTCCACACATCTCTTGCCCTCACAGTCCACACATCTCTTCCCACAGTCCACACATCTCTTGCCCTCACAGTCCACACATCTCTTGCCCTCACAGTCCCACATCTCTTGCCCTCACAGTCCACACATCTCTTGCCTCACAGTCCCACATCTCTTGCCCTCACAGTCCACACATCTCTTGCCCTCACAGTCCACACTCTCTTGCCCTCACAGTCCAACATCTCTTGCCCTCACAGTCCACACATCTCTTGCCCTCACAGTCCACACATCTCTTGCCCTCACAGTCCACACATCTCTTGCCCTCACAGTCCACACATCTCTTGCCCTCACAGTCCACACATCTCTTGCCCTACAGTCCACACATCTCTTGCCCTCACAGTCCACACATCTCTTGCCCTCACAGTCCACACATCTCTTGCCCTCACAGTCACACATCTCTTGCCTCACAGTCCACACATCTTTGCCCTCACAGTCCCACATCTTGCCCCAGTCCACACATCTCTTGCCCTCACAGTCCACACATCTCTTGCCCTCACAGTCCACACATCTCTTGCCCTCACAGTCCACACATCTCTTGCCCTCACAGTCCACACATCTCTTGCCCTCACAGTCCACACATCTCTTGCCCTCACAGTCCACACTCTCTTGCCCTCACAGTCCACACATCTCTTGCCCTCACAGTCCACACATCTCTTGCCCTCACAGTCCACACATCTCTTGCCCTCACAGTCCACACATCTCTTGCCCTCACAGTCCACACATCTCTTGCCCTCACAGTCCACACATCTCTTGCCTCACAGTCCCACATCCTTGCCCTCACAGTCCACACATCTCTTGCCCTCACAGTCCACACATCTCTTGCCCTCACAGTCCACACATCTCTTGCCCTCACAGTCCACACATCCTTGCCCTCACAGTCCACACCTCTTGCCCTCACAGTCCACACATCTCTTGCCTCACAGTCCACACATCTCTTGCCCTCACAGTCCACACATCTCTTGCCCTCACAGTCCACACATCTCTTGCCCTCACAGTCCACACATCTCTTGCCCTCACAGTCCACACATCTCTTGCCCTCACAGTCCACACATCTCTTGCCCTCACAGTCCACACATCTCTTGCCCTACAGTCCACAATCTCTTGCCCTCACAGTCCACACATCTCTTCCCAGTCCACCACTCTTGCCCTTCCTCACAGTCCACACATCTCTTGCCCTCACAGTCCACACATCTCTTGCCCACAGTCCCACATCTCTTGCCCTCACAGTCCACACATCTCTTGCCCTCCAGTCCACACATCTCTTGCCCTCACAGTCCACACATCTCTTGCCCTCACAGTCCACAATCCTTGCCCTCACAGTCCACACATCTCTTGCCCTCACAGTCCACACATCTCTTGCCCTCACAGTCCACACATCTCTTGCCCTCACAGTCCACACATCTCTTGCCCTCACAGTCCACACATCTCTTGCCCTCACAGTCCACACATCTCTTGCCCTCACAGTCCACACATCTCTTGCCCTCACAGTCCACACATCTCTTGCCCTCACAGTCCACACATCTCTTGCCTCACAGTCCACACATCTCTTGCCCTCACAGTCCACACATCTCTTGCCCTCACGTCCACACATCTCTTGCCCTCACAGTCCACACATCTCTTGCCCTCACAGTCCACACATCTCTTGCCCCCAGTCCACACATCTCTTGCCCTCACAGTCCACACATCTCTTGCCCTCACAGTCCACACACTTTGCCCTCACAGTCCACACATCTCTTCCCTCACAGTCCACACATCTCTTGCCCTCCAGTCCACACATCTCTTGCCCTCCAGTCCACACATCTCTTGCCCTCACAGTCACACATTCTCCCTCACAGTCCACACATCCTTGCCTCACAGTCCACACATCTCTTGCCACAGTCACATCTCTGCCTCACAGTCCACATCTCTTCCCACAGTCCACAATCTCTTGCCACAGTCCACACATCTCTTGCCTCACAGTCCACACATCTCTTGCCCTACAGTCCAATCTCTTGCTCACAGTCCCACATCTCTTGCCCCACAGTCCACACATCTCTTGCCTCACAGTCCCACATCTTGCCCACATCACATTCTTGCCCCAGTCCACATCTCTTCCTCACAGTCCACACATCTCTTGCCACAGTCACCATCTCTTGCCCTCACAGTCCCTCTCCCTTCCTCACATCCACACATCTCTTGCCTACTCCACACATCTCTTGCCCTCACAGTCCACTCTCTTGCCCTCACAGTCCACACATCTCTTGCCCTCACAGTCCACACATCTTTGCCACAGTCCACACATCTCTGCCCTCACATCCACACATCTCTTGCCCTCACAGTCCACATCTCTTGCTCACAGTCCACACATCTCTTGCCTACAGTCCACACATCTCTTGCCTCACAGTCCACACATCTCTTGCCCTCACAGTCCACACATCTTGCCAGTACATTCCCAACACATCTCTTGCCACAGTCCACACATCTCTTGCCCACGTCCACACATCTCTGCTCACAGTCCCACTCTTGCTCACAGTCCACACATCTCTTGCCCACAGTCCAACATCTCTTGCCTCACAGTCCCACTCTCTTCCTCACAGTCCACACATTTTGCCTACGTCCACAATCTCTTGCCCTCACTCCACACATCTCTCCTCAAGTCCACTCTTGCCACAGTCCACCATCTCTTGCCCTCACAGTCCACACATCTCTTGCCCTCACAGTCCACACATCTCTTGCCCTCACAGTCCACACATCTCTTGCCCTCACAGTCCACACATCTCTTGCCCTCACAGTCCACACATCTCTTGCCCTCACAGTCCACACATCTCTTGCCCTCACAGTCCACACATCTCTTGCCCTCACAGTCCACACATCTCTTGCCCTCACAGTCCACACATCTCTTGCCAGCACAGTCCACACATCTCTTGCCCTCACAGTCCACACATCTCTTGCCCTCACAGTCCACACATCTCTTGCCCTCACAGTCCACTCTTCCCTCACAGCCACATCTCTTGCCCTCACAGTCCACACATCTCTTGCCCTCACAGTCCACACATCTCTTGCCCTCACAGTCCACACATCTCTTGCCCTCACAGTCCACACATCTCTTGCCTCACAGTCCACACATCTCTTGCCCTCACAGTCCACACATCTCTTGCCCTCACAGTCCACACATCTCTTGCCCTCACAGTCCACACATCTCTTGCCCTCACAGTCCACACATCTCTTGCCCTCACAGTCCACACATCTCTTGCCCTCACAGTCCACACATCTCTTGCCCTCACAGTCCACACATCTCTTGCCCTCACAGTCCACACATCTCTTGCCCTCACAGTCCACACATCTCTTGCCCTCACAGTCCACACATCTCTTGCCCTCACAGTCCACACATCTCTTGCCCTCACAGTCCACACATCTCTTGCCTCACAGTCCACACATCTCTTGCCCTCACAGTCCACACATCTCTTGCCTCACAGTCCACACATCTCTTGCCCTCACAGTCCACACATCTCTTGCCCTCACAGTCCACACATCTCTTGCCCCACAGTCCACACATCTCTTGCCCTCACAGTCCACACATCTCTTGCCCTCACAGTCCACACATCTCTTGCCTCACAGTCCACACATCTCTTGCCCTCACAGTCCACACATCTCTTGCCCTCACAGTCCACACATCTCTTGCCCTCACAGTCCACACATCTCTTGCCCCACAGTCCACACATCTCTTGCCCTCACAGTCCACACATCTCTTGCCCTCACAGTCCACACATCTCTTGCCCTCACAGTCCACACATCTCTTGCCCTCACAGTCCACACATCTCTTGCCCTCACAGTCCACACATCTCTTGCCCTCACAGTCCACACATCTCTTGCCCTCACAGTCCCACACATCCTTGCCCTCACAGTCCACACATCTCTTGCCCTCACAGTCCACACATCTCTTGCCCTCACAGTCCACACATCTCTTGCCCTCACAGTCCACACATCTCTTGCCCTCACAGTCCACACATCTCTTGCCTCACAGTCCACACATCTCTTGCCCTCACAGTCCACACATCTCTTGCCCTCACAGTCCACACATCTCTTGCCCTCACAGTCCACACATCTCTTGCCCTCACATCCACACATCTCTTGCCTCACAGTCCACACATCTCTTGCCCTCACAGTCCACACATCTCTTGCCCACAGTCCACACATCTCTTGCCCTCACAGTCCACACATCTCTTGCCCTCACAGTCCACACATCTCTTGCCCTCACAGTCCACACATCTCTTGCCTCACAGTCCACACATCTCTTGCCCTCACAGTCCACACATCTCTTGCCCTCACAGTCCACACATCTCTTGCCCTCACAGTCCACACATCTCTTGCCCTCACAGTCCACACACTCTTGCCCTCACAGTCCACACATCTCTTGCCCTCACAGTCCACACATCTCTTGCCCTCACAGTCCACACATCTCTTGCCCTCACAGTCCACACATCTCTTGCCCTCACAGTCCACACATCTCTTGCCTCACAGTCCACACATCTCTTGCCCTCACAGTCCACACATCTCTTGCCCTCACAGTCCACACATCTCTTGCCCACAGTCCACACATCTCTTGCCCTCACAGTCCACACATCTCTTGCCCTCACAGTCCACACATCTCTTGCCCTCACAGTCCACACATCTCTTGCCCTCACAGTCCACACATCTCTTGCCCTCACAGTCCACACATCTCTTGCCTCACAGTCCACACATCTCTTGCCTCACAGTCCACACATCTCTTGCCCACAGTCCACACATCTCTTGCCCTCACAGTCCACACATCTCTTGCCCTCACAGTCCACACATCTCTTGCCCCACAGTCCACACATCTCTTGCCCTCACAGTCCACACATCTCTTGCCTCACAGTCCACACATCTCTTGCCCTCACAGTCCACACATCTCTTGCCATCACAGTCACAGATCTCTTGCCCTCACAGTCCACACATCTCTTGCCCTCACAGTCCACACATCTCTTGCCACTACAGTCCACACATCTCTTGCCCTCACAGTCCACACATCTCTTGCCCTCACAGTCCACACATCTCTTGCCCTCACAGTCCACACATTCTTGCCCTCACAGTCCACACATCTCTTGCCCTCACAGTCCACACATCTCTTGCCCTCACAGTCCACACATCTCTTGCCCTCACAGTCCACACATCTCTTGCCCTCACAGTCCACACATCTCTTGCCCTCACAGTCCACACATCTCTTGCCCTCACAGTCCACACATCTCTGCCCTCACAGTCCACACATCTCTTGCCCTCACATCCACACATCTCTTGCCCTCACAGTCCACACATCTCTTGCCCTCACAGTCCACACATCTCTTGCCCACAGTCCACACATCTCTTGCCCTCACAGTCCACACATCTCTTGCCCTCACAGTCCACACATCTCTTGCCCCACAGTCCACACATCTCTTGCCCTCACAGTCCACACATCTCTTGCCCTCACAGTCCACACATCTCTTGCCTCACAGTCCACACATCTCTTGCCCTCACAGTCCACACATCTCTTGCCCTCACAGTCCACACATCTCTTGCCCTCACATCCACACATCTCTTGCCTCACAGTCCACACATCTCTTGCCCTCACAGTCCACACATCTCTTGCCCTCACAGTCCACACATCTCTTGCCCTCACAGTCCACACATCTCTTGCCCTCACAGTCCACACATCTCTTGCCCCACAGTCACACATCTCTTGCCCTCACAGTCCACACATCTCTTGCCTCACAGTCCACACATCTCTTGCCCTCACAGTCCACACATCTCTTGCCCTCACAGTCCACACATCTCTTGCCTCACAGTCCACACATCTCTTGCCTCACAGTCCACACATCTCTTGCCCACAGTCACACATCTCTTGCCTCACAGTCCACACATCTCTTGCCCCACAGTCACACATTCTTGCCCTCACAGTCCACACATCTCTTGCCTCACGTCCACACATCTCTTGCCTCACAGTCCACACATCTCTTGCCCTCACAGTCCACACATCTCTTGCCCTCACAGTCCACACATCTCTTGCCTCACAGTCCACACATCTCTTGCCCTCACAGTCCACACATCTCTTGCCCTCACAGTCCACACATCTCTTGCCCTCACAGTCCACACATCTCTTGCCCTCACAGTCCCACACATCTCTTGCCCTCACAGTCCACACATCTCTTGCCCTCACAGTCCACACATCTCTTGCCCTCACAGTCCACACATCTCTTGCCCTCACAGTCCACACATCTCTTGCCCTACAGTCCACACATCTCTTGCCCTCCAGTCCACACATCTCTTGCCCTCCAGTCCACACATCTCTTGCCCTCACAGTCCACACATCCTTGCCCTCACAGTCCACACATCTCTTGCCCTCCAGCCACATCTCTTGCCCTCACAGTCCACACATCTCTTGCCCTCACAGTCCACCATCTCTTGCCCTCACAGTCCACACATCTCTTCCCTCACAGTCCACACATCTCTTGCCCACAGTCCACACATCTCTTGCCCTCACAGTCCACACATCTCTTGCCCTCACAGTCCACACATCTCTTGCCCTCACGTCCACACTCTCTTGCCCTCCACACTCTTGCCTCACTCCACTCTCTTCCTCACTCCACACACTCTTGCCCTCACAGTCCACACATCTCTTGCCCTCCAGTCCACACATCCTTGCCCTCACAGTCCACACATCTCTTGCCCTCACAGTCCACACATCTCTTGCCCGCACAGTCCACACATCTCTTGCCCTCACAGTCCCCACATCTCTTGCCCTCACAGTCCACACATCTCTTGCCCTCACAGTCCACACATCTCTTGCCCTCACAGTCCACACATCTCTTGCCCTCACAGTCCACACATCTCTTGCCCTCACAGTCCACACATCTCTTGCCCTCACAGTCCACACATCTCTTGCCCCCAGTCCACACATCTCTTGCCCTCCAGTCCACACATCTCTTGCCCTCAGTCCACACATCTCTTGCCCTCAGTCCACACATCTCTTGCCCTCACAGTCCACACATCTCTTGCCCTCACAGTCCACACATCTCTTGCCCTCACAGTCCACACATCTCTTGCCCTCACAGTCCACACATCTCTTGCCCTCACAGTCCACACTCTCTTGCCCCACAGTCCACACTCTCTTGCCCTCACAGTCCACACTCTCTTGCCCTCACAGTCCACACTCTCTTGCCCTCACAGTCCACACATCTCTTGCCCTCACAGTCCACACATCTCTTGCCCTCACAGTCCACACATCTCTTGCCCTCACAGTCCACACATCTCTTGCCCTCACAGTCCACACATCTCTTGCCCTCACAGTCCACACATCTCTTGCCCACACCTCTTGCCCTCCAGTCCACACATCTCTTGCCCCACAGTCCACACACTCTTGCCCCCAGTCCCACACTCTTGCCCTCCAGTCCCACATCTCTTGCCCTCCAGTCCCACATCTCTTGCCCTCCAGTCCCACATCTCTTGCCCCACAGTCCCACACTCTTGCCCTACAGTCCCACACTCTTCCCTCACAGTCCACACATTTGCCCTCACAGTCCCACACTCTTGCCCCACAGTCCCACACTCTTGCCCTCACAGTCCCACACTCTTCCCTCACAGTCCCACACTCTTGCCCTCACAGTCCCACACTCTTGCCCCACAGTCCACACACTCTTCCCTCACAGTCCACACACTCTTGCCCCACAGTCCCCACTCTTGCCCTCACAGTCCACACTCTTGCCCTCACAGTCCACACATCTCTTGCCCTCACAGTCCACACATCTCTTGCCCTCACAGTCCACACATCTCTTGCCCTCACAGTCCACACATCTCTTGCCCTCACAGTCCCACATCTCTTCCCTCACTCCACACTCTTTGCCCTCACAGTCCCCATCTCTTGCCCTCACAGTCCACACTCTCTTCCCTCACAGTCCACACTCTCTTCCCTCACGTCCCACATCTCTTGCCCTCACGTCCCACATCTCTTCCCTCACGTCCCACATCCTTGCCCTCAAGTCCCACATCTCTTGCCCTCACAGTCCACACATCTCTTGCCCTCACAGTCCACACATCTCTTGCCCTCACAGTCCCCATCTCTTGCCCTCACAGTCCCACATCTCTTGCCCTCACAGTCCCACATCTTTGCCCTACAGTCCACACATCTCTTGCCCTCACAGTCCACACATCTCTTGCCCTCAGTCCACACATCCTTCCCTCACAGTCCACACACTCTTGCCCTCACAGTCCACACATCCTTGCCTCACAGTCCACACACTCTTGCCCTCACAGTCCACACATCTTTGCCCTCACAGTCCACACATCTCTTCCCTCAAGTCCCACATCTCTTGCCCTCACAGTCCCACATCTCTTGCCCTCACAGTCCACACATCTCTTGCCCTCACAGTCCACACATCTCTTGCCCTCACAGTCCACACATCTCTTGCCCTCACAGTCCACACATCTCTTGCCCTCACAGTCCACACATCTCTTGCCCTCACAGTCCACACATCTCTTGCCCCACAGTCCCACATCTCTTGCCCTCACAGTCCACACATCTCTTCCCTCACAGTCCACACATCTCTTCCCCACAGTCCACACATCTCTTGCCCTCACAGTCCACACATCTCTTGCCCTCCAGTCCACACATCTCTTGCCCTCCAGTCCACACATCTCTTGCCCTCCAGTCCACACATCTCTTGCCCCCAGTCCACCATCTCTTCCCCTCCACACATCTCTTGCCCTCCAGTCCACACATCTCTTGCCCTCCAGTCCACACATCTCTTCCCTCCAGTCCACACATCCTTGCCCTACAGTCACACATCCTTGCCCTCACAGTCCACACATCTCTTCCCTCACAGTCCACACATCTCTTCCCTCACAGTCCACACATCTCTTGCCCTCACAGTCCACATCTCTTGCCCTCACAGTCCACACATCTCTTGCCCTCACAGTCCACACATCTCTTGCCCCACAGTCCACACATCTCTTCCCTCACAGTCCACACATCTCTTCCCTCACAGTCCACACCTCTTCCCTCACAGTCCACACTCTCTTGCCCTCACTCCACACCTCTTCCCCACAGTCCACACACTCTTGCCCCACAGTCCACACATCTCTTGCCCCACTCCACACATCTCTTGCCCTCACTCCACATCTCTTGCCCTCACAGTCCACACATCTCGCCCTCACAGTCCACACATCTCTTGCCCTCACAGTCACACATCCTTCCCTCACAGTCCCCATCCTTGCCCTCACAGTCCACACATCTCGCCCTCACAGTCCCACATCTCTTGCCCCACAGTCCACCATCTCTTGCCCTCACATCCCACATCTCTTGCCCTCACAGTCCACACATCTCTTGCCCTCACAGTCCACACATCTCTTGCCCTCAGTCCACACATCTCTTGCCCACAGTCCACACATCTCTTCCTCACAGTCCCCATCTCTTGCCCTCACAGTCCCACACTCTTGCCCTCCAGTCCACACACTCTTGCCCTCACAGTCCCACATCTCTTCCCTCCGTCCACACATCTCTTGCCCTCACAGTCCACACATCTCTTGCCCTCACAGTCCACACATCTCTTGCCCGCACAGTCCACACATTCTTCCCGCACAGTCCACACATCTCTTGCCCTCACAGTCCACACATCTCTTGCCCTCACAGTCCACACATCTCTTCCCTCACAGTCCACACATCTCTTGCCCTCACAGTCCACACATCTCTTGCCCTCACAGTCCACACATCTCTCCCTCACAGTCCACACATCTCTTCCTCAAGTCCACACTCTCTTCCCCACAGTCCACACTCTCTTCCCACAGTCCACACTCTCGCCTCACAGTCCACACATCTCTTGCCCTCACAGTCCACCATCTCTTGCCCTCACAGTCCCCATCTCTTGCCCTCACGTCCACCATCTCTTGCCCTCACGTCCCACATCTCTTGCCCCACAGTCCACACTCTCTTGCCCCACAGTCCACACTCTCTTGCCCCACAGTCCACACATCTCTTGCCCTCACAGTCCACACATCTCTTGCCCTCACAGTCCACACATCTCTTGCCTCACAGTCCACACATCTCTTGCCCTCACAGTCCACACATCCTTGCCCTCACAGTCCCACATCCTTGCCCTCACGTCCACACATCTCTTCCCTCACAGTCCACACATCTCTTGCCCTCACAGTCCACACATCTCTTGCCTCACAGTCCACACATCTTGCCCCCGTCCACACATTGCCCTCACAGTCCACACATCTCTTGCCCACGTCCACACATCTCTTGCCTCACAGTCCACACATCTCTTGCCCTCACAGTCCACACATCTCTTGCCCACAGTCCACACATCTCTTGCCCTCACATCCACACTCTCTTGCCCTCACAGTCCACACTCTCTTGCCCTCACAGTCCACACATCTCTTGCCCTCACGTCCACACATCTCTTGCCCACAGTCCACACATCTCTTGCCCTCACAGTCCACACATCTCTTGCCCCACAGTCCACACTCTCTTGCCCTCACACCACACTCTCTTGCCTCACAGTCCACAATCTCTTGCCCTCACAGTCCACACATCTCTTGCCCTCACAGTCCACACATCTCTTGCCCTCACAGTCCACACATCTCTTGCCCTCACAGTCCACACATCTCTTGCCCTCACAGTCCACACATCTCTTGCCCTCACAGTCCACACATCTTTGCCCTACAGTCCACATCTCTTGCCCTCACAGTCCACACATCTCTTGCCCTCACAGTCCACACATCTCTTGCCCTCACAGTCCCATCTCTTGCCCTCACAGTCCACCATCTCTTGCCCTCACATCCACACATCTCTTGCCCTCACAGTCCACACATCTCTTGCCCTCACAGTCCACACATCTCTTGCCCTCACAGTCCACACATCTCTTGCCCTCACAGTCCACACATCCTTGCCCCACAGTCCACACATCTCTTGCCCTCACAGTCCCACATCTCTTGCCCTCACAGTCCACACATCTCTTGCCCCACAGTCACACATCTTTGCCCTCACAGTCCACACATCTCTTGCCCTCACAGTCCACACATCTCTTGCCCTCACAGTCCACACATCTCTTGCCCTCACAGTCCACACATCTCTTGCCCCACAGTCCCACATCTCTTGCCCTCACAGTCTCCCACATCTCTTGCCCTCACAGTCCACACATCTCTTGCCCTCACAGTCCACACATCTCTTGCCCTCACAGTCCACACATCTCTTGCCCTACAGTCCACAATCTCTTCCCCCAGTCCACACATCTCTTGCCCTCACAGTCCACACATTTGCCCTCACAGTCCACACATCTCTTGCCCTCACAGTCCACACATCTTTGCCCTCACAGTCCACACATCTCTTGCCCTCACAGTCCACACATCTCTTGCCCTCACAGTCCACACATCTCTTGCCCTCACAGTCCACACATCTCTTGCCCGTACAGTCCACAATCTCTTCCCTCACATCCAAACACTCCTTGCCCTCACAGTCCACACATCTCTTGCCCTCACAGTCCACCACTCTTGCCCTCACAGTCCACACATCTCTTGCCCCACAGTCCACATCTCTTGCCTCACAGTCCACACTTCTTGCCCTACAGTCCACACATCCTGCCCTCACAGTCCACACATCTCTTGCCTCACAGTCCACACATCCTTGCCCACAGTCCACACATCTCTTGCCCTCACAGTCCACACATCTCTTGCCCTCACAGTCCACACATCTCTTGCCCTCACAGTCCACACATCTCTTGCCCTCACAGTCCACACATCTCTTGCCCCACAGTCCACACATTCTTGCCCACAGTCCACACATCTCTGCCCTCACAGTCCACACATCTCTTGCCCTCACAGTCCACACTCTTGCCCCACAGTCCACACTCTCTTGCCCTCACAGTCCACACATCTCTTGCCCACAGTCCACACATCTCTTGCCCTCACAGTCCACACATCTCTTGCCCTCACAGTCCACACATCTCTTGCCCACATCCACAGTCCACACATCTTCCCTCAAGTCCACACATCTCTTGCCCTCACACCACACATCTCTTGCCCTCACAGTCCACACATCCTTGCCCTCACAGTCCACACTCTCTTCTCACAGTCCACACATCTCTTGCCCTACAGTCCACACATCTCTTGCCCACAGTCCACACATCTCTTGCCCTCACAGTCCACACATCTTGCCCTCACAGTCCACACCTTGCCTCACAGTCCACACCTTGCCTCACAGTCCACACATCTCTTGCCTCACAGTCCACACATCTTTGCCCTCACAGTCCACACATCTCTTCCCTCACAGTCCACAATCTCTTCCCTCACAGTCCACACATCTCTTGCCCTCACTCCAACATCTCTTGCCACATCCACACTCCCACATCCCCTCCTCCACACATCCTCTCTCCCTCCCCCAGTCCCACATCTCTTGCCCTCACAGTCCACACTCTTCTCGTCCACACTCGCCTCACAGTCCACACTCTCTTGCCCCACAGTCACACTCTCTTGCCCTCACATCCCACAGCCCTCACAGTCCACACACTCTTCCCTCACAGTCCACACATCTCTTGCCCTCACAGTCCACACATCTCTTGCCCTCACACCACACATCTCTTGCCAGCACAGTCCACACATCTCTTGCCCTCACAGTCCACACATCTCTTGCCCTCACAGTCCACACATCTCTTGCCCTCACAGTCCACACATCTCTTGTCATCACAGTCCACACATCTCTTGCCCTCACAGTCCACACATCTCTTGCCCTCACAGTCCACACATCTCTTGCCATCACAGTCACAGATCTCTTGCCCTCACAGTCCACACATCTCTTGCCCTCACAGTCCACACATCTCTTGCCCTCACAGTCCACACATCCTTGCCCTCACAGTCCACACATCTCTTGCCCTCACATCCCACATCTCTTCCTCCCATTGCCCTCACAGTCCACACATCTCTTGCCCTCACAGTCCACACATCTCTTGCCTCACAGTCCACACATCTCTTGCCTCACAGTCCACACATCTCTTGCCCTCACAGTCCACACATCTCTTGCCCTCACAGTCCACACTTCCTCGTCCACACATCCAGCCACCATTCTTGCCCTCACAGTCCACACATCTCTTGCCTCACAGTCCACACATCTCTTGCCCTCACAGTCCACACATCTCTTGCCCTCACAGTCCACACATCTCTTGCCCTCACAGCCACACATCTCTTGCCTCACAGTCCACACATCTCTTGCCCTCACAGTCCACACATCTCTTGCCGCACAGTCCACACATCTCTTGCCCTCACGTCCACAACTCTTCCCCCACCACACATCTTCCCATCACATCTCTTGCCCTCACAGTCCACACATCTCTTGCCCTCACAGTCCACACATCTCTTGCCCTCACAGTCCACACATCTCTTGCCCTCACAGTCCACACATCTCTTGCCCTCACAGTCCACACATCTCTTGCCCTCACAGTCCACACATCTCTTGCCAGCACAGTCCACACATCTCTTGCCCTCACAGTCCACACATCTCTTGCCGCACAGTCCACACATCTCTTCCCTCACAGCCACACATCTCTTGCCTCACTCCACACATCCCTCACAGTCCACACATCTCTTGCCCTCACAGTCCACACATCTCTTGCCCACACAGTCCACACATCTCTTGCCCTCACATCCAACATCTCTTGCCCCACAGTCCACACATCTCTTGCCCTCACAGTCCACACACTCTTCCCCCCCCCCCCCCCCCAGTCCACCATTTTTCCCCACAGTCCACACATCTCTTGCCCTCACACCAAATTTTTAAAAAATCCACAATCTCTTGCCCCCACAGTCCAACATCTTCCCCCACAGTCCAACATCTCTTGCCCTCACAGTCCACACATCTCTTGCCCCACAGTCCACACATCTTTGCCCCCACAGTCCACACATCTCTTGCCCCCAAGTCCACACATTTTTGCCCCCCCCAGTCCAACCCTCTCTTGCCCTCACAGTCCACACATCTCTTGCCCTCACAGTCCACAATCTTTGCCCCACAGTCCCCACATTTTTGCCCTCACAGTCCACACATCTCTTGCCCCCCCCAGTCCACACATCTCTTGCCCCACAGTCCACACATCTCTTGCCCCCACAGCCCCACATCCCTTTCCCTCACAGTCCACACATCTCTTTCCCTCACAGTCCACACATCTCTTGCCCTACAGTCCACACATCTCTTGCCTCACAGTCCACACATCTCTTGCCCCCACAGTCCACACATCTCTTTCCCCACAGTCCACACATCTCTTGCCCCACAGTCCCACATCTCTTGCCCTCACACCAACATCCCCCCACAGTCCACACATCTCTTGCCCCACAGTCCACACATCTCTTGCCCCCCACATCCACACCCCTCTCTTGCCCCACAGTCCACACATCTCTTGCCCCACAGTCCACAATCTCTTGCCCCACAGTCCACACATCCTTGCCCCCACAGTCCACACATCTCTTGCCCCACAGTCCCACATCTCTTGCCCTCACAGTCCCACATCTCTTGCCCCCCCCAGTCCACACATCTCTTGCCCTACATCCACACATCTCTTGCCCCCACAGTCCACACATCTCTTCCCCCCACAGTCCAACATCTCTTGCCCCACAGTCCACACATTCTTGCCCTCACAGTCCCCCACATTTTTGCCCTCAAGTCCCCACATTCTTGCCCCACAGTCCCACATCTCTTGCCCTCACAGTCCACAATCTCTTGCCCCACAGTCCACACATCTCTTTTCCCCCACAGTCCACACATCTCTTGTCACATCCACACATCTCTTGCCCTCACAGTCCACACACTCTTGCCCTCAATTCCCCCATCCCCCCAACCACACATCTCGCCCCCACAGTCCACACATCTCTTCCCCACAGTCCCAATTCTTGCCCTCACAGTCCACACATTTTCCAAATTTTAAATCCACACATTTTGTAATCCCAAAACTCTTGGGAAATTTTGTGTCCCCCCTTTTATTTTCTTTTTTTTTTTTTTCCACCATTTTCCCCACGCCCCACCGCCTAAGTAACACTTTCCCCCACTTTTGTCCAACTTTTTTTTTTTTTTTTTTTTTTTTTTTTTTTTTTTTAAAGTTCCCCCCCCCTTAAAAAACCTCCCTCACCATTTTCGCTTACAGCCCACATTGCCCTCATTTCCCCTTTGCCCCCGGGAAAATTCCCCCCCCACCAACCCCTTTTTTTGCCCCCCAAATAGCCTTG
>JACEFZ010000254.1:0-12853 GCA_014155875.1 Cepaea nemoralis
CTAGGGATAGAGTCCAAGACCCTAGTAGTGTGATCAACCATGGTACATACTAACTCAAACACTTTATGTAGTACCAAGGTTCATAGACTTTGTATGGTCCAACCAATGTAGTCAAACAACTTATGATGGATCAACCAAGTTGTAGTCACAATAGTTAACTTACTTAGCACAAAAATCTTAGATGGACTTTAACCAGGTAGTCCATCACACAACTTCTAAAGATGGATTAATCAAGTATCCAACAAACACAACTTTAGTATGATTTCTAATGGTTCACACACACAATTCTGTAGTTGGACTAATAAGGTATCCACACACAATTATAGTAGTGATATGGTAGTCTCACACATATAGTAGTGATGGACTTTGAACTCAAGGTACCATACACACAATTCTATAGAGGACTTTGAATAATAGTTCCATCACACAACTTCTTATGAGCATTATCTAAGTGATTGAACCACAACTTCTACAAAACTTTAATATGGATCCAACACAAGTTCAGTACGAACTTTAGTAATGATGCCTACAACAATTCTGGATGGACACAATATAGTAGTCAACACACAACTTAGTAGTCCATGGACAACAACTTCTAGTAGTGATGGACTTTGAACTCAATGGTAGTCCATACACACAACTTCTAGTAGTGATGGACTTTGAACTCAATGGTAGTCCATACACACAACTTCTAGTAGTGATGGACTTTGAACTCAATGGTAGTCCACACACACAACTTCTAGTAGTGATGGACTTTGAACTCAAGTGTAGTCCACACACACAACTTCTAGTAGTGATGGACTTTGAACTCAAGTGTAGTCCACACACACAACTTCTAGTAGTGATGGACTTTGAACTCAAGTGTAGTCCACACACACAACTTCTAGTAGTGATGGACTTTGAACTCAATGTGTAGTCCACACACACAACTTCTAGTAGTGATGGACTTTGAACTCAATGGTAGTCCATACACACAACTTCTAGTAGTGATGGACTTTGAACTCAATGGTAGTCCATACACACAACTTCTAGTAGTGATGGACTGTTGAACTCAATGGTAGTCCAGACACCACAACTTCTAGTAGTGATGGACTTTGAACTCAATGGTAGTCACACACACACTTCTAGTAGTGATGGACTTTGAACTCAATGGTAGTCCACACACACAACTTCTAGTAGTGATGGACTTTGAACTCAATGGTAGTCCACACACACCAACTTCTAGTAGTGATGGACTTTGAACTCAATGGTAGTCCACAACACATGACACTTCTAGTAGTGATGGACTTTGAACTCAATGGTAGTCCACACACACAACTTCTAGTAGTGATGGACTTTGAACTCAATGGTAGTCCACACACACAACTTCTAGTAGTGATGGACTTTGAACTCAATGGTAGTCCACACACATACAACTTCTAGTAGTGATGGACTTTGAAACTCAATGGTAGTCCACACACACAACTTCTAGTAGTGATTGGACTTTGAACTCATGGTAGTCCACACACACAACTTCTAGTAGTGATGGACTTTGAACTCAATGGTAGTCCATACACACAACTTCTAGTAGTGATGGACTTTGAACTCAATGGTAGTCCATACACACAACTGTCTAGTAGTGATGGACTTTGAACTCAATGGTAGTCCACACACACAACTTCTAGTAGTGATGGACTTTGAACTCAATGGTAGTCCACTACACACAACTTCTAGTAGTGATGGACTTTGAACTCAATGGTAGTCCACACACACCAACTTCTAGTAGTGATGGACTTTGAACTCAATGGTAGTCCACACACACACTTCTAGTAGTGATGGACTTTGAACTCAATGGTAGTCCACTACACACAACTTCTAGTAGTGATGGACTTTGAACTCAATGGTAGTCCACACACACAACTTCTAGTAGTGATGGACTTTGAACTCAATGGTAGTCCACACACACAACTTCTAGTAGTGATGGACTTTGAACTCAATGGTAGTCCACACACACAACTTCTAGTAGTGATGGACTTTGAACTCAATGGTAGTCCACACACACAACTTCTAGTAGCTGTCTCTTATACACATCTTCTAGTAGTGATGGACTTTGAACTCAATGGTAGTCCACACACACAACTTCTAGTAGTGATGGACTTTGAACTCAATGGTAGTCCATACACACAACTTCTAGTAGTGATGGACTTTGAACTCAATGGTAGTCCATACACACAACTTCTAGTAGTGATGGACTTTGAACTCAATGGTAGTCCATACACACAACTTCTAGTAGTGATGGACTTTGAACTCAATGGTAGTCCACTACACACAACTTCTAGTAGTGATGGACTTTGAACTCAATGGTAGTCCACTACACACAACTTCTAGTAGTGATGGACTTTGAACTCAATGGTAGTCCACACACACAACTTCTAGTAGTGATGGACTTTGAACTCAATGGTAGTCCACACACACAACTTCTAGTAGTGATGGACTTTGAACTCAATGGTAGTCCATACACACAACTTCTAGTAGTGATGGACTTTGAACTCAATGGTAGTCCACTACACACAACTTCTAGTAGTGATGGACTTTGAACTCAATGGTAGTCCATACACACAACTTCTAGTAGTGATGGACTTTGAACTCAATGGTAGTCCATACACACAACTTCTAGTAGTGATGGACTTTGAACTCAATGGTAGTCCATACACACAACTTCTAGTAGTGATGGACTTTGAACTCAATGGTAGTCCATACACACAACTTCTAGTAGTGATGGACTTTGAACTCAATGGTAGTCCACACACACAACTTCTAGTAGTGATGGACTTTGAACTCAATGGTAGTCCACACACACAACTTCTAGTAGTGATGGACTTTGAACTCAATGGTAGTCCATACACACAACTTCTAGTAGTGATGGACTTTGAACTCAATGGTAGTCCACACACACAACTTCTAGTAGTGATGGACTTTGAACTCAATGGTAGTCCACACACACAACTTCTAGTAGTGATGGACTTTGAACTCAATGGTAGTCCACTACACACAACTTCTAGTAGTGATGGACTTTGAACTCAATGGTAGTCCACACACACAACTTCTAGTAGTGATGGACTTTGAACTCAATGGTAGTCCACACACACAACTTCTAGTAGTGATGGGACTTTGAACTCAATGGTAGTCCACACACACAACTTCTAGTAGTGATGGACTTTGAACTCAATGGTAGTCCACACACACAACTTCTAGTAGTGATGGACTTTGAACTCAATGGTAGTCCACACACACAACTTCTAGTAGTGATGGACTTTGAACTCAATGGTAGTCCACACACACAACTTCTAGTAGTGATGGACTTTGAACTCAATGGTAGTCCACTACACACAACTTCTAGTAGTGATGGACTTTGAACTCAATGGTAGTCCACACACACAACTTCTAGTAGTGATGGACTTTGAACTCAATGGTAGTCCACACACACAACTTCTAGTAGTGATGGACTTTGAACTCAATGGTAGTCCACACACACAACTTCTAGTAGTGATGGACTTTGAACTCAATGGGTAGTCCACACACACAACTTCTAGTAGTGATGGACTTTGAACTCAATGGTAGTCCATACACACAACTTCTAGTAGTGATGGACTTTGAACTCAATGGTAGTCCACACACACAACTTCTAGTAGTGATGGACTTTGAACTCAATGGTAGTCCATACACACAACTTCTAGTAGTGATGGACTTTGAACTCAATGGTAGTCCACACACACAACTTCTAGTAGTGATGGACTTTGAACTCAATGGTAGTCCACACACACAACTTCTAGTAGTGATGGACATTTGAACTCAAGTGTAGTCCATCACACACAACTTCTAGTAGTGATGACTTTGAACTCAATGGTAGTCCACACACACAACTTTCTAGTAGTGATGGACTTTGAACTCAATGGTAGTCCCATACACACAACCTTCTAGTAGTGAGGGACTTTGAACTCAATGGTAGTCCATACACACAACTTCTAGTAGTGATGGACTTTGAACTCAAGTTAGTCCATACACACAACGTCTAGTAGTGATGGACTTTGAACTCAATGGTAGTCCATACACACAAACTTCTAGTAGTGATGGACTTTGAACTCAATGGTAGTCCATACACACAACTTCTAGTAGTGATGGACTTTTGAAATCAATGGTAGTCCATACACACACAACTTCTAGTAGTGATGGACTTTGAACTCAATGGTAGTCCATACACACAACTTCTAGTAGTGATGGACTTTGACTCAATGGTAGTCCACACACACAACTTCTAGTAGTGATGGACTTTGAACTCAATGGTAGTCCACACACACAACTTCTAGTAGTGATGGACTTTGAACTCAATGGTAGTCCACACACACAACTTCTAGTAGTGATGGACTTTGAACTCAATGGTAGTCCATACACACAACTTCTAGTAGTGATGGACTTTGAACTCAATGGTAGTCCACACACACAACTTCTAGTAGTGATGGACTTTGAACTCAATGGTAGTCCACACACACAACTTCTAGTAGTGATGGACTTTGAACTCAATGGTAGTCCACACACACAACTTCTAGTAGTGATGGACTTTGAACTCAATGGTAGTCCATACACACAACTTCTAGTAGTGATGGACTTTGAACTCAATGGTAGTCCATACACACAACTTCTAGTAGTGATGGACTTTGAACTCAATGGTAGTCCACACACACAACTTCTAGTAGTGATGGACTTTGAACTCAATGGTAGTCCACACACACAACTTCTAGTAGTGATGGACTTTGAACTCAATGGTAGTCCATACACACAACTTCTAGTAGTGATGGACTTTGAACTCAATGGTAGTCCATACACACAACTTCTAGTAGTGATGGACTTTGAACTCAATGGTAGTCCACACACACAACTTCTAGTAGTGATGGACTTTGAACTCAATGGTAGTCCACACACACAACTTCTAGTAGTGATGGACTTTGAACTCAATGGTAGTCCATACACACAACTTCTAGTAGTGATGGACTTTGAACTCAATGGTAGTCCATACACACAACTTCTAGTAGTGATGGACTTTGAACTCAATGGTAGTCCACACACACAACTTCTAGTAGTGATGGACTTTGAACTCAATGGTAGTCCACACACACAACTTCTAGTAGTGATGGACTTTGAACTCAATGGTAGTCCACACACACAACTTCTAGTAGTGATGGACTTTGAACTCAATGGTAGTCCACACACACAACTTCTAGTAGTGATGGACTTTGAACTCAATGGTAGTCCACACACACAACTTCTAGTAGTGATGGACTTTGAACTCAATGGTAGTCCATACACACAACTTCTAGTAGTGATGGACTTTGAACTCAATGGTAGTCCACACACACAACTTCTAGTAGTGATGGACTTTGAACTCAATGGTAGTCCACACACACAACTTCTAGTAGTGATGGACTTTGAACTCAATGGTAGTCCATACACACAACTTCTAGTAGTGATGGACTTTGAACTCAATGGTAGTCCACACACACAACTTCTAGTAGTGATGGACTTTGAACTCAATGGTAGTCCACACACACAACTTCTAGTAGTGATGGACTTTGAACTCAATGGTAGTCCATACACACAACTTCTAGTAGTGATGGACTTTGAACTCAATGGTAGTCCACACACACAACTTCTAGTAGTGATGGACTTTGAACTCAAGGTTCAAAACACAATTCTAGTTATGGACTTAACTCAAGTAGTCATGGACCTTTTAAAAAGATGGACTTAAAACAATGTAGTCATGACGAACTTTAAGTGATGGACTATAAAACAATGCTAGTCACAAGAACTTAAAGTGGTACTTTGAACACAATTCTAGTTAAGACTTTGAACGATGGACCTTAACACAATGCTAGTCCTGAGAAATTTGAACTAAAGGACCTTGAACAAATTAGTAGTACGACAACTTCTGTAGATGGTTTCAACTCAAGTTTCATAATGAATTCTAGTAGTAGGGCTTTGAACTCAATTAGTCCAAACAAATTTTAATAGTATGGACTTAACACAATTGTAGTCAAACAACTTTTTATAGTAGGTTAACACAATGGTAGTCAAGACTTTGTAGTGATGGAGTTTCACACAATTCCAGTAAGACTTTATAGAGGAGTCAACACAATGGTAGTGCAAATAAAATTCAAATTAGGACCTTAACACAACTTAGTAAAAACTTTAGTAATGATGGACTTTGAACTCAATTCTAGTACCAGACTTTAAATGGAGGACTTTGAACTCAAGGTGATCACCCAAAAATTTAGTGTATGGACTTTGAACTCAAGGTAGTCAACACACAACTTCAGTAGTGATGGACTTTGAACTCAATGGTAGTCCACACAAACTTCAGAGTGGACTTTGAACTCAAGGTAGTCCAACAAACTTCTAGGTAGTTGGACTTTGAACTCAATGGTAGTCCATACACACAACTTCTAGTAGTGATGGACTTTGAACTCAATGGTAGTCCACTACACACAACTTCTAGTAGTGATGGACTTTGAACTCAATGGTAGTCCACACACACAACTTCTAGTAGTGATGGACTTTGAACTCAATGGTAGTCCATACACACAACTTCTAGTAGTGATGGACTTTGAACTCAATGGTAGTCCATACACACAACTTCTAGTAGTGATGGACTTTGAACTCAAGAGTAGTCCATACACACAACTTCTAGTAGTGATGGACTTTGAACTCAATGGTAGTCCATACACACAACTTCTAGTAGTGATGGACTTTGAACTCAATGGTAGTCCATACACACAACTTCTAGTAGTGATGGACTTTGAACTCAATGGTAGTCCACACACACAACTTCTAGTAGTGATGGACTTTGAACTCAATGGTAGTCCATACACACAACTTCTAGTAGTGATGGACTTTGAACTCAATGGTAGTCCACTACACACAACTTCTAGTAGTGATGGACTTTGAACTCAATGGTAGTCCACACACACAACTTCTAGTAGTGATGGACTTTGAACTCAATGGTAGTCCACACACACAACTTCTAGTAGTGATGGACTTTGAACTCAATGGTAGTCCACACACACAACTTCTAGTAGTGATGGACTTTGAACTCAATGGTAGTCCACACACACAACTTCTAGTAGTGATGGACTTTGAACTCAATGGTAGTCCATACACACAACTTCTAGTAGTGATGGACTTTGAACTCAATGGTAGTCCACACACACAACTTCTAGTAGTGATGGACTTTGAACTCAATGGTAGTCCATCACACACAACTTCTAGTAGTGATGGACTTTGAAACTCAATGGTAGTCCATACACACAACTTCTAGTAGTGATGGACTTTGAACTCAATGGTAGTCCACACACACAACTTCTAGTAGTGATGGACTTTGAACTCAATGGTAGTCCACACACACAACTTCTAGTAGTGATGGACTTTGAACTCAATGGTAGTCCACACACACAACTTCTAGTAGTGATGGACTTTGAACTCAATGGTAGTCCACACACACAACTTCTAGTAGTGATGGACTTTGAACTCAATGGTAGTCCATACACACAACTTCTAGTAGTGATGGACTTTGAACTCAATGGTAGTCCACACACACAACTTCTAGTAGTGATGGACTTTGAACTCAATGGTAGTCCACACACACAACTTCTAGTAGTGATGGACTTTGAACTCAATGGTAGTCCATACACACAACTTCTAGTAGTGATGGACTTTGAACTCAATGGTAGTCCACACACACAACTTCTAGTAGTGATGGACTTTGAACTCAATGGTAGTCCACACACACAACTTCTAGTAGTGATGGACTTTGAACTCAATGGTAGTCCATACACACAACTTCTAGTAGTGATGGACTTTGAACTCAATGGTAGTCCATACACACAACTTCTAGTAGTGATGGACTTTGAACTCAATGGTAGTCCATACACACAACTTCTAGTAGTGATGGACTTTGAACTCAATGGTAGTCCATACACACAACTTCTAGTAGTGATGGACTTTGAACTCAATGGTAGTCCATACACACAACTTCTAGTAGTGATGGACTTTGAACTCAATGGTAGTCCCCCACACAAAAAGATTTTAAAAAAAGGGGCCCCCCCAACCATTTGGTTTTTTTAAATCCCCCCCAACCATTTGGTTTTTTTAAATCCCCCCCAACCATTTGGTTTTTTTAAATTTCCCCCCAACCATTTGGTTTTTTTAAATCCCCCCCAACCATTTGGTTTTTTTAAATTTCCCCCCAAACCATTTGGTTTTTTTAAATTTCCCCCCAACCATTTGGTTTTTTTAAATTTCCCCCCAAACCATTTGGTTTTTTTAAATAAACCCAAAAAAAATTTTTAAATTTTTTAAAAAAAAACCAAAATTTTTAAATTTTTTAAAAAAAAACCAAAATTTTTAAATGGATCCAAAAACCCCCCCCTTTTTTAAAATTGGATCCAAAAAACCCCCCCCTTTTTTAAAATTGGATCCAAAAACCCCAAAATTTTTTAAAATTGGATCCAAAAAACCCCCCCCTTTTTTAAAATTGGATCCATCCCCCCCCAAATTATTTAAAATTACCCCCAAAAAAAAAAAATTTATTTAAAATTACCCCCAAAAAAAAAAAATTTATTTAAAATTACCCCCAAAAAAATTTAAATTTATTTAAAATTACCCCCAAAAAAAAAAAATTTTTGTATTTCCAAACCCCCAAAAATTTTGGTTATTTCCAAACCCCCAAAAAAATTTTAGTGATGGACTTTGAACTCAATGGGAGTCCACACACACAACTTCTAGTAGTGATGGACTTTGAACTCAATGGTAGTCCAACACACAACTTCTAGTAGTGATGGACTTTGAACTCAATGGTAGTCCAACACACAACTTCTAGTAGTGATGGACTTTGAACTCAATGGGAGTCCAACACACAACTTCTAGTAGTGATGGACTTTGAACTCAATGGTAGTCCACACACACCTTTAGTGTGATGGGCTTTGAACCAATGGGAGTATACCCAAAAATTTTATGTATACAACCAATTAGTAAAAAACTTTGATATGGATTTAACCAATTAGTAAAAAACTTTGATATGGATTTAACCAATTAGTAAAAACTTTGATATGGATTTAACCAATTAGTAAAAAACTTTGATATGGATTTAACCAATTAGTAAAAAATTTGATATGGATTTAACCAATTAGTAAAAAACTTTGATATGGATTTAACCAATTTTTTAAAAAACTTTGATATGGATTTAACCAATGGGAGTAACCCAAAAATTTTAGTAGTTAAAAACTTGGTTAAAAAAACTTTTATGTAGGCTTTTAAACCCAAATTTGTAAAAAACTTTGATATGGATTTAACCAATGGTAGAACCCAAAAATTTTATGTATACAACTCAATTAGTAAAAAACTTTGATATGGACTTTTAAACCCAAATTTGTAAAAACTTTGATATGGACTTTTAAACCCAAATTTGTAAAAAACTTTGATATGGACTTTTAAACCCAAAGGGAGTATACCCAAAAATTTTATGTAGGCTTTTAAACCCAAATTTGTAAAAAACTTTGATATGGATTTAACCAATGGGAGTATACCCAAAAATTTTAGTGTATACAACTTGGGAGTATACCCAAAAATTTTATGTATACAACAATTAGTAAAAACTTTGATATGGATTTAACCAATTAGTAAAAAACTTTGATATGGACTTTTAAACCCAATTAGTAAAAAACTTTGATATGGATTTAACCAATTAGTAAAAAACTTTGATATGGATTTAACCAAAGGGAGTAACCCAAAAATTTTAGTAGTATACAACTTGGGAGTATACCCAAAAATTTTATGTAGGCTTTTAAACCCAAATTTGTAAAAAACTTTGATATGGATTTAACCAATGGGAAAAAAAACTTTTAGTAGTATACAACTTTAAACCCAAAAATTTTATGTAGGCTTTTAAACCCAAATTTGTAAAAAACTTTGATATGGATTTAACCAATTAGTAAAAAACTTTGATATGGATTTAACCAATGGGAGTATACCCAAAAATTTTAGTAGTTAAAAACTCAATGGGGTTAAAAAAACTTTTAGTAGTATACAACTCAAATGTGTAAAAAAACTCATGTGTACAACTCAAGTGTGCCCAAACCAATTTAGTTAAACTTTGAATAATGATAAACCAATTTAGTAAACTTTGAATATGGATAAACCAATTTAGTAAACTTTGAATATGGACCCCAAAAAATTTAGTTAAACAACTTGGGAGTAACCCAAAAATTTTAGTAGTTAAAAACTCAAGGTAGTTAAAAAAACTTTTAGTAGTTAAAAACTCAAATAGTATACCCAAAAATTTTATGTATACAACCAATTAGTAAAAAACTTTGATATGGATTTAACCAATTAGTAAAAACTTTGATATGGACTTTTAAACCCAAATTTGTAAAAAACTTTGATATGGATTTAACCAATGGGAGTAACCCAAAAATTTTAGTAGTATCCCAACTCAAGGACCCAAAACCCAATTTAGTTAACTTTGAACTAATGGGGTCACACAACACAACTTCTAGTAGTGATGGACTTTGAACTCAATGGTAGTCCATACAACACAACTTCTAGTAGGTAGAATGGGACTTTGATACTCAATGGTAGTCCACATACCACACAACTTCTAGTAGTGATGGACTTTGAACTCAATGGTAGTCCATACACACAGAGCTTCTAGTAGTGATGGACTTTGAACTCAGGTAGTCCACACCACAACTTCTAGTAGTGATGGACTTTGAACTCAAGGTAGTCCATATAACACAACTTCTAGTAGTGATGGACTTTGAACTCAATGGTAGTTCCATACACACAACTTCTAGTAGTGATGGACTTTGAACTCAATGGTAGTCCATACACACAACTTCTAGTAGTGATGGACTTTGAACTCAATGGTAGTCCATACACCACAACTTCTAGTAGTGATGGACTTTGAACTCAATGGTAGTCCACACACACAACTTCTAGTAGTGATGGACTTTTAACTCAATGGTAGTCCATACACACAACTTCTAGTAGTGATGGACTTTGAACTCAATGGTAGTCCATACACACAACTTCTAGTAGTGATGGACTTTGAACTCAATGGTAGTCCATACACACAACTTCTAGTAGTGATGGACTTTGAACTCATGGTAGTCCATACACACAACTTCTAGTAGTGATGGACTTTGAACTCAATGTAGTCCATACACACAACTTCTAGTAGTGATGGACTTTGAACTCAATGGTAGTCCACACACACAACTTCTAGTAGTGATGGACTTTGAACTCAATGGTAGTCCACACACACAACTTCTAGTAGTGATGGACTTTGAACTCAATGGTAGTCCACACACACAACTTCTAGTAGTGATGGACTTTGAACTCAATGGTAGTCCACACACACACTTCTAGTAGTGATGGACTTTGAACTCAATGGTAGTCCATACACACAACTTCTAGTAGTGATGGACTTTGAACTCAATGGTAGTCCACTACACACAACTTCTAGTAGTGATGGACTTTGAACTCAATGGTAGTCACTACACACAACTTCTAGTAGTGATGGACTTTGAACTCAATGGTAGTCCACACACACAACTTCTAGTAGTGATGGACTTTGAACTCAATGGTAGTCCATACACACAACTTCTAGTAGTGATGGACTTTGAACTCAATGGTAGTCCATACACACAACTTCTAGTAGTGATGGACTTTGAACTCAATGGTAGTCCACACACACAACTTCTAGTAGTGATGGACTTTGAACTCAATGGTAGTCCACATACACACAACTTCTAGTAGTGATGGACTTTGAACTCAATGGTAGTCCACACACACAACTTCTAGTAGTGATGGACTTTGAACTCAATGGTAGTCCATACACACAACTTCTAGTAGTGATGGACTTTGAACTCAATGGTAGTCCATACACACAACTTCTAGTAGTGATGGACTTTGAACTCAATGGTAGTCCACTACACACAACTTCTAGTAGTGATGGACTTTGAACTCAATGTAGTCCACTACACACAACTCTAGTAGTGATTGGACTTTGAACTCAATGGTAGTCCACACACACAACTTCTAGTAGTGATGGACTTTGAACTCAATGGTAGTCCATACACACAACTTTCTAGTAGTGATGGACTTTGAACTCAATGGTAGTCCACACACACAACTTCGAGTAGTGATGGACTTTGAACTCAATGGTAAGTCCATACACACAACTTCTAGTAGTGATGGACTTTGAACTCAATGGTAGTCCACACACACAACTTCTAGTAGTGATGACTTTGAACTCAATGGTAGTCCACACACACAACTTCTAGTAGTGATGGAACTTTGAACTCAATGGTAGTCCAACACACAACTTCTAGTAGTGATGGACTTTGAACTCAATGGTAGTCCATACACACAAATTCTAGTAGTGATGGACTTTGAACTCAATGGGAGTCCAACACACAACTTCTAGTAGTGATGGACTTTGAACTCAAGGTAGTCCACCACACAACTTCTAGTAGTGATGGACTTTGAACTCAATGGTAGTCCATACACACAATTCTAGAGTGATGGACTTTGAACTCAAAGGTAGTCCATACACACAACTTCTTTTTTTTGAAAATTGGATCCAAAAAATTTTTTTTAAAATTTTTTAAAATTGGATCCAAAAACCCCCAAAAAATTTTTTAATTTTTTTCCCAAACCACCCAAAAAACTTCTAGTAGTGATGGACTTTGAACTCAATGGTAGTCCATACACACAACTTCTAGTAGTGATGGACTTTGAACTCAATGGTAGTCCAACACACACT
>JACEFZ010000255.1:0-2500 GCA_014155875.1 Cepaea nemoralis
AGACAAAAGTTTAAGGTGGACATCCCAGCTAAAGGGACAACCCTCTAAACGGGCCCACCCAACCCTTTTTAAAGAGGAAGGGTCATTCTACCAAAAGCACAAAAAACAAAGGTGCGAAAACCAGTGTTCTTGAACTTGATCAAGACAGATTTAGGCTATTTCCATAAAACGAAATGGAAAGGGAAACCATTAAAGGTGATCATAACCAAAAAGGGTTAAAGGGGAAGTGATAAACAACACTTAGAGAATTTTCCCAGGTCAAAAAGGGCGAAAACCTCACTTTTCAAGACAACAAAAGGGAGAGCAAAACGAACATATTGCAACAACCCCAAAGTGAAAAACGACAGACTACATGGCAACTAACTAGTTATGAGACTGGAAAAACCCGACGAGGGCATACGGGAGGGGAATTTCAAAATACAAAATAAAAAATAGAAACTGATGACTGGACAATACACCTACTAAAAACTGAGACATGCCTTTGACAGAGTGCGCCCTTTCGGTCTCACTGTAAAACCAAGAAAAAGTCAATTTAGGCCAAAAATAAATTCTTTTTTGGGTCATGTCTTTCTCAAGTCCAACTATAGACGACCAAAAAATTTAGTCCCAAAAAATTTTGAATCTGACCATGTCTAACAGAAGGAAACAGGTCAGAAATTTTTTGGGGATTAGGAAATTACTCAAAAATTACAAAAATTTTCCAATGTTTTAAAAATCGTCGGGAAATGAAATGTAAAAGATGCATTTTTTTTTTCTGCATGTCAAAAATGAAAACCCCTTTTTTGTAAAAACCAATCCTCCGCTTGCCTAATCCGGTTTCGTTTATATTTTATTTAGAAAATCCCAACGTACTAGGCCAATTTTTGAGGGCATCTTCCACCCGGGGTTGCTACGTGAGCCGTAAGATCCAAACCCGCTGAGTCCCCGAGATTCCATGGCACAGTTGCAACCCTAAGCGTCATCTATGCGGTGAGAAAGCTCCATCTAATTCTGACGGGTGTGCACTTCATTGTCCAGACCGACAATTCTCCTGATCACGGTCAAACAGATTGGTATGCATCAAAATTGACCGGATATGCAGGTGGTCACTAGTTTTACCATCTGAGGTAATAATACCTGAAATCCCACATAATAATGTAGAGTGATAGTTAGTACATGAATACAGTACAATAGGCTATGTAAAATAGGTTACATATACACCCATGGTGTGCTTAAGAGTGTACCAAGTACAACGAAACCTATCATGTGTCCGTAGACATTAACTTAAGAACTGTGCTACAGAACTTAGAATACTACCGTGTGAATCAGGACAGCTCATTTCCAACTAAGCTCCAGTCCGGTGTATCATTGTGTGAAATGTAGAAAACAGTGTCAGAACAGTGCTTAATTTCAGACACATAAAGACTAAGCTACGACACCAGCGAATCTCTACACGTGCACTACCGATGAACATTATTTATGACCGTAAAATGGATTTCAGATACCCAGGCAAATTATGTAGTTATATTGTGCCTATACCAATATTCAAACATGAAGGCAACTACTAACCTGAGAGAACTGAATACTGTGTATATAAACTTAATGTGATATGTAAGATAATATTTTAACATAGTGATAGATGAGAGATAGAATTAGGTAATATAATGTCTCATTTATTTAAATAGTATAGTTAGTACAGTAATCAACCCAGCTATTTAGCTTAAAATATTAGGTTAGACGTAAAAAAATAGGTAATTACAAGCTAAAGTAAAATTTTAATAGAAATAGTACCATTTAGAGTGTTACATTTCATTTAGCTTTAGGTTAGGTTAGTTTATTCCATATTAAGGAAAACCATACCATCGATCAAACATTACCAATAATTAGTATTATCATGTTACATACATCATTTACATAATTTAGATTAAGAACATTAATCATATGATTCATTTCAATCTAACAACATTAGATAGTATAGTATTAGAAAAGTACATAATTTATGTTCACATCATCCAGGTAATTAAGGTACATAACTCATATCACACTAATTACATTTAAATAGTTACATTACATCCCTTAGATTAGATAAACATAACGAGTAGGATAAACAGATAATATAATTAACATAATAGAACTTAAGTAACACATTAAATACTTAGTTATAAAAGGAGAATAGTTTTATTATAATATAAATATGATACTTTAGGTTAGTGTAACATACTAGATGATGAGATCAAAGGGACAAGCCATTAACCCTGTCTCGCCCATGTAAATATAATGTACTATATGACTCGTGCAATGACTAGCGCACAGTCATGAGGCTCAATCATCTCAAACTGAGCCAAACGTGTACAGTCTCACTCCAAGGGTTTTAAATAAGCAGAAGAATAAGTATGGAGGGATGAGTGATGTGTGATAGAAGTAAGGGTGAAAGGAGTATGACAGAAGTGTGAAAGTGAGAATGAATGAAAGATAGACGGGAGAGAATGCAAGCAGTCAGCAAATTCTTCTGTTGCCTGCC
>JACEFZ010000255.1:7500-16326 GCA_014155875.1 Cepaea nemoralis
AGTCCTTAGGAATATTGATACATGAAGCCCATAAGCGGGCACTCTCACGCTGTTTATACTTCACCTCGACACCGCAAGGTACAAGAGGAACATGAGATGATGAGATGAGATGATGAGCAGGACGTGGTGATTCCTTGTTTGAGCACAGTAGCAGAGCGCTATGTGCCGGCTCTGCTATTATGGAACCTCCTTGGATGGCGGAAAATGTCCATGGACTGTCCCTGCCTTCCCTTGAGGGCTGACCGTAAAATCTGTGACCGTTTTATCTTGACCAGTAGAGATGTGGACGACACCACAGCAGTAAGATTCAAATGTCCCTCGAAATCAAGGGAAGGCAAACCCTTTTACCAAATGCCCGCTGAAGTCGGTTGTGCCAGCCTAATGGCGCAAATAAAACAGGTAAAACACAAAAACATCCGAGTGAAATGTCCTTCGTGTCCTTAACAGCTCTGACTATCTTGTACAGCTCTGACTATCTTGTCTTCCGGCCACAGCGTTCAGCACACGTCCGAACTAAAAGCTCGCTGAGTGGACGACATCTGCAGACTGATCGTTCCTGGCTTGTGTGGTGAGCGGGCTATGGCGAACGAAATGCCCAATACACGGAAGTGAGAAATTAAAGCAGCCATGTGCAGGACGTGGCGATTCCTGGGATGAGCCCAGTTCCAGAGCGCTACATATCGGCTCTGCATTTATGGAAGCCTCCTTAGATGGCAGGGAATGCCCATGGTCTGCCCCTGCTTTCCCTTGAGGGCTGACCGGGAAGTCTTCGACCGTTCTAACTTGACCAGCTGGGAAGTGGACGGCACCAAACAGTGAGAGTTCTCCATGAATGCTAACCTGGTTGTTATTTAAAAAAAAAAAAAAACACACACACACACGCAAAATTCGGATGTGTTGGCCTAAGGGTTTAGGCTCAAGGGTGCATAACGAGGCACACTGCAATTACGTCTAAAATAAACACACACTCTGGATGAACGCAGACGAAGAAGAAGAAGAAGAAGAAGAAGAAGAAGAAGAAGAAGAAGAAGAAGAAGAAGAAGAAGAAGAAGAAGAAGAAGAAGAAGAAGAAGAAGAAGAAGAAGAAGAAAGAAGAAGAAGAAGAAGAAGAAGAAGAAGAAAGAAGAAGAAGAAGAAGAAGAAGAAGAAGAAAGAAGAAGAAGAAGAAGAAGAAGAAGAAGAAGAAAGAAGAAGGAAGAAGAAGATAAAAGAGAAGAAGAAGAAAAGAAGGAAGAAAGAAAGAAGAAGAAGGGAAGAAAGAAGAGAAGAAGAAAAGAAAAGAAGAGTAGAAGAAGAACGAAGAAGAAGAAAAGAGAGAAAGAAGAAGAAGAAGATAAAGAAGAAGGAAGGAAGAAGAAGAAGAGAAAAGAAGAAGAGAAGAAGAAGGAAGAAGGAGAAGAAAGAAGAAGAAGAAAGAAGAAGAAGAAGAAGAGAAGAAGAAGAGAAGAAAGAAGAAGAAGAAGAAGAAGAAGAGAAGAAGAAGAAGATCTGTGGAGAGCCATGAACGCCTGCACCAGCTGGCAGAGCAATTGCTGATTATGAGTCTCTGCTTGATTCCTAACATCTATGAAAACTTATTAATGCTTGGAAGTTATTTTTTTTTTTTTTAAATTCGCATATCCTTTACAGGACATCGCTGTCAACAGCAGCATCTTTCAGCTGTCTGTTGATTTCTTGGCAAGATTACGCTCAATAGTTTGCCATTGCTTTCTGAGCGGCTGGCTCAGATATCCCGCAAGTCACCAGCGGGGGACGAACCGCTCCCAGTTCTCGCCCGCTACGAGACTCTGCGTGATAAACTGGATTACGGAGAAAGTATTGTAACTCCTCGGCCACAGAGACCGGCTGTTAAGTTATACCTAACGCTATTTCATCAATTGATATTTCTGTGAAATGGTCAAGAAAAATTGTTAAGGGGAAATAATTCAATATTACATAGCAAACATTTTGTACGATTTAATTCCCTTTCCACGTGAACTTCATAATTAATATAATTGGACAGGAATTGAAGTCTTCAAAAAGTAAACAATATATATATATATATATTGTTCGCATATGATCTCACAGGTCATTGATGTCAACAGCACATTTTTACGAGGAGTTGGCAAAATTACGCTCAGTAATTCCTTTGTTTCGAACGAGGCTACATCCCCCTAATTAAAAAATAAAAATTTTATATTATTAATAATCTTTTAAAAAAATTAAAAATTTGAAATATATATATATATATATATATATATTATATATATATATATATTTTTATATTTTTTATAATAAAATATATATTTTAAATTTTTTAAAATTTTTCCTTTTAACCCGTATACTATCGTGAATAACGTGACGTACGCGAGAATTGGTGGCGTTATCTCCTCGTGGGTAACTTCGGGGTATGTGACCGGGTCGTATATATATATATATATATATATTTTAAAATTAAAAAAAAAAAAAAAAACTCCCGTGGGGGTTTACGGCACTGGGATCACAAGAGGCGGGACTGGTTTGCGGCAAACAGCGAGACTCTGCAGCCCTTGTTTGATAAAGAAGATAGCTCTTTTAAGAAACAAGGAAAGACCAACGCGTAACACTCTGGGTGAGCTAAGGCAAGCTAGGAAGGATGTGCAAAAGGCTGCCAGGTAGTGTGCAAATTATTATTGGATCAAGTTATGCGAGTCCATTCAAATCGCAAGTGATAAGGGAAACATAAGAAGCATATATGAAGGAATAAAGAAAGCCTGTGGTCCAGTGATCAAAAGAAGTACACCATTGAAAACCTTGACTGGAGAAATCATCACTGATAAGAAACAGCAGATGGACAGATGGGTAGAGCACTATTTGGAGCTTTACTCAAGTGAGACCAAACTAGCGGATGATGCCCTCAACGCCATAAAGGCTCTACCAACTCTTGACCACATGGACACACTTCCCACCATAACAGAAGTTAAGTGTGCTATAAATGAACTTGCATCTGGCAAGGCTCCAGGTAAGGATGGGATTCCAATAGAGGTTATCAGGAGTGGGCAAGACACACTCACTCTCCAGATCCACCAGGTAATAGAGCGATGCTGGCTAGTAGGACGAGTCCCACAGGATTTCAAAGATTCAAGCATCATAACAACGTGCAATAACAAGGAAGATCGGAGCGACTGCAACAACTATAGGGGTATCTCACTTCTGTGTATTGTTAGGAAAGTATTTGCCAGAATTGTTCTGTGCAGACTTCAAGTCCTAGGAGATCAAGTCTACCCCGAATCCCGAATGTGGCTTCTGACAGAACCTGTCTACCATTGATATGATATTCTCATTGCGACAAATGCAAGAAAAATGCCGTGAACAGAATCAACCACTGTTTATTGCCTTCGTCGACCTCACAAAAGCATTTGATTTGGTCAGTCGTGAGGGTCTGGTCAAGGCACTAAAGAAGATTGGTTGCCCAGCAACTCTTCTGTCCATTGTGGAATCGTTCCACACAGGCATGAAAGGTATAATGAAGTTTGATGGTGCAACTTCTGAAGAGTTTGAAATCAAGAGTGGAGTTAAGCAAGGTTGTGTACTAGCTTACACCCTCTTTGGAATATACTTTTCACTTCTACTGAAATATGCCTTTCGTGATCAGGATGGTGGTATATACATTCACTCACGTTCAGATGGCGGCCTCTACAATGCTCAGAGATTGAAGGCCAAGTTTAAAATTAGGAGGGTACTTATCAGAGAGTTGCTTTTTGCAGATGATGCTGCAGTTCGACCCACTCTGGGGAAGATTTGCAATGTCTACTATCTGCATTCTCCAATGCTTGTTCTAAATTTGGTTTAACAATTAGCAAAAAGAAGACACAGATTATGTCACAAGGTGCACATGGGGTACCATCAATCTTTATTGACGACGCCGAACTAGAGATGGTAGACTATTTTACATATCTAGGATCAGTGGTAAATAGCAAATTATCCCTAGATCAGGAAATCAACATCCGGATTGGTAAGGCAGCAACAACAATGAACAGGTAAGAAAAACAGTCTGGGAGAACAGGAAGCTTACTTCCAAAACAAAAGTCATTGTCTATCAAGCCTGTGTCCTTAGTACTCTTCTTTATGGCAGTGAAACCTGGACAACTTACTCACACTAAGAAAAACATTTAAACAGCTTTCATATGCGGTGTCTGCGAAGAATTCTTGGTATTAAGTGGCAAGACAAAATCACAAATACTGAAGTATTGGAAAGATCAGACTGTGTGACGGTTTATTCCATGCTCAGTCTTCGTAGACTTAGATGGATAGGACATCTTAGGAGGATGGATGAAGGTAGAATACCAAAGGACATCTTTTTTGTTGAATTACAGATGGGTAAGAGATCTCAGGGTCGGCCTCTACTACGATACAAAGATGTGTGTAAGCGGGACATGATTGATACAGGCATTGATAATGCACATTGTGAGCAAGTCGCCGCTGAACGTGTTGCATGGAGGGCAAACATCAGAAATGGAATAAAGACAAAGGAGAAAATTATTGCAGATAAGTCACACACCGAGCGTGTGAGACGTAAGATGGTGCATGATGGTGGAAATGACCACGTGTTCACATGCACCCACTGTGAACGGACATTTACAGCGCGAATTGCCTTATCAGTCACATTCGCTACAGACCATAGGTAAAAGTTATTATGCCATTTTAAAGCACAAACTATCGTCTGTCAAGACGGCAAGGTGCCAATGAATGAATGATATACATATATATATATAACGATATATATTTAACGATTAATTTTTTTAACGATTAATCGAAAACTTTTCTCCCGTCACTTATACAAATGAACCGTATGTAGAAAAATTGTCGGACATTTTAAACATAGTGCTGCAAACACAACCGAGTTGCAAAATTGTACTGAGTCACCATTGTGTAAGCTGCAGCAAGATGTACCAACAATGTGTAACAGTTTGTTTATTATGCTACAGAGTCTTCTACAGGTCAGAGAAGCATTAACTGTCTACTCGTCAGATGACAAGATGCAATACAAAGGTCCAAGACTGTCAGATTCAGATAGGGAGAAGATTTCGAAATATGTCAAAGTTTTGGACTTATTCTGTCAGACCACGGTCCTGCTTAGCGGTCAAGGTTTTGTCTCATATAGCTGTGTATTGCCACTGCTATCATTGTTGACAAAGCACATGACTGTACAAGATGATGATCCGGGCTACATAGCTAAATTTTAAGCAGCATGTATTAATGACTTCAGTGAACGTGTAGCTAATATGACAGGTATTTAAATACTACAGACTGCAACAGCGCTTGATTCGCGCTACAAATACCTGAAGCTTTTGTCAAAAGATGCAAAAGAACGAACTTGGTCACGTATTGAACAACAAATAGCAGTTAATGTTCATGATGAGCAGATGGAGACTGCTGCAACGAATGATACTGACATTGACAATGAAACTATATGTGAACCAAATGAAGAGAGTATTAAGCTAGTTGAGTCTGAAATGGATAAGAAAGTTGCTGAATCGGTTGACCCTTTACAATGGTGGAAACTTAATGAACATCGATATCCAAAATTGACATTTTTTGCCAAGACCAATCTGTGCATACCGGCTATCTCAGCTCCATGTGAACGATTGTTCAGCTCTGCTGGTTAAATTGTTAATAAGACGCGCTCGTCACTTGAAGCAAATACTGTCAACATACTCGTCTGTTTGCATAGTTGGTTATTAGATGACATATGAACAAGACAATCCACTGTTATTTCGATTTTTGACAAATACGACTATAACGTGAGCTATATGACTATAATTGTTTTGCTTTATTCGAAATTAACTAATTAATTTTCAAAAAGACTTCTAAACATCCACTGGACAGACTTCAGAACCAATTCGCAAATAAGACAAGAGACTAAGCAAGATACAGTATCCAATTTCATAAGAAGACGCCGTTGGAACTACATCGGCCATGTACTCAGAATGGACAAGACAAGACTCCCCTACCAAGCCCTCATATGGTCACCGGTAGGGAAAAGAAAACGGGGAAGACCAAGAGAGACCCTGCGTAGAACCATCATTAGAGAAGGCTCATTCAATGGCCAAGTAAATATCCAAGATCTACAACAGGTAGCAGCGAACCGCCAGGCATTGAGAGACAGGACTTCTGCCCTATGCGCCGCCTTAGGCTCAAGAGGAAAGACTAACTAACTAACTAATTTTTCAAAAGTTAACCATTAAATTTAAATTAATCGGTCGCAGCCCTAATGTGTGTGTGTGTGTGTGTGTGTGTGTGTATATATATATATATATATATATATATATATATATATATATATATATATATATATATATATATATATATATATATATATATATATATACACATTCCACAATGTCATATACAAGTAAATGGGAATATTCTAAACCAAGTGAAGCAAGTTAATCGGTACATTTATCTCGGAACAGTTATAACATCTGATGGGAGATGCCTTGAAGAGATTATAACAAGAATCTCCATGGCGAAGGCATCCTTTTGCAAGATGAAAATCATACTGACCAATTCAAAGATGTCATTTGCAACGACAAAAAGAGTGTCGAAGTGTTACACAGAACCTGTACTTGTGTATGGATGTGAAGCGTGGACAATGAGCAGACAAGCTGAAAAGCATCTGATGGATATGGATACGTGATGTCTGAAGAAAATGCAAAGAATACCTGGACAGACAGAAAAACCAATGACCAAGTACCTACAAGAAACAAATGGAAACCGTGAACTGATTAGAGAAATTAGACGTAGACAGTCACAATTTTTTGGTCACGTTATAAGAAGATAGTATTATTGAAGAATTTGGTGACTACTGGCAAGATCGAAGGGAAGAGAACAAGGGGAAGGCAGAGAAGTAATTATCAGGATCGCTTGGCCACATAGTATAGGTCGAGACAACTTCAAATCAAATCAACTTTATTTTAAAAGGGTCACATTCGGCCCTTCCAATCACTCGTATTTTGTTCATCAAGAGCATTATACATTTACATAAGAAGAAAAATAAACATTGTGAAATTAATGTTGTGAACATAAACAAGGCAAATTACCATGTTATGAGGCCCATCTCCCACCTACCCATACATCACACCACCCACACACACACCCCAACCTACCCACACACACACCCAGGGACACATACATACCCCACAAACCGACCGATCCTCCTCCCGCACTTCCCCCACCCACACACACTGCCCTCACATGTCCCCCCCCCAACCAAAACACACTCGCCACCCACAAACATCCCCCACAAAACCCATACATCCCACGCCCACCCACATACACATCCTAACCCTCACATCCTCTCCCCACCCACCCATCCCCCATCCAAACCTCCATAGACCACATATTCCCCACCCACTCACACACATCCCCCACCAACCCACACATCACGCATCCACTCACACATCACCAAACCACACACACATCCCCACCAACTGACATCTCCCTACCCACGCACAGACACATCTCCCTAACCACCTATACATCCCCAATCCACTCACACACACCCTACCACCCACACATACATCCTCCAACCACCCACACATGCCCTAACCCAATCCCCCATCACACACATCCCCCACCGGCACATCACATACACCCCCTACCACGCAATATTCCCAACCCACGCACCACACACACACATATCCCTCGCCAACACATCCCACACCCACATACCACCACACATTCCCACCTACACACCACACACATATCCCCACTCACATACCACACAATATCCCTACCCACACCCACATAGATACCCTTACCCACCCACCGAACATACCCCCACCCACATACCACAAAAATTCCCCACCCACATACACATACCCCAATTACACACATATCCCCAACCAACACACCACACACCTCTCCCAACCCATACACACATTCCACACCCATCCTCCAACACACACTCACTCACCCACACATCCTCCACTACGGCCCCACAAACCCCCACCCATCCCCAACCAAACATCTCTCGATCACAATACTCCTACCCACATACATCCTCCACCCACTCACGCATCCCACCCCGACACATGCACATCCTTCACCCATCTACACATCCCTAAGCCACTCACACACCCCACCCACACTTTCCCCACCCACGCACACATCACCCACCCACACCCCCCCACCACCCACACATACTTCCCCCAACCACCACACATCCCTACTCACCCACACATAACCCCACCCATAAACACATTCCCCGTACCAATCACACACATCCCCACACCACACACTATCCCCCACCCACGCAGATATCCTCGCCCATACCACCACAAACATACCCCTCACCCAAACACCATGCACACAACCCCCACCAACACACCGCACACATATCCCAAACCCACACACCATACACTTCTCCCCATCCGCCCTTGCATCCCCATTCCACCCACACAATCCCCTACCCACACAACCTCGCCACCCACACATACTTCCCCAAACCATCCACATATCTCCACCCACCCACACATATCCCCCACCCAAACACACATCCCCCGCACCCGTCCCATACACATATCCTCCACCCATGCACACATCCCCCCACACCCATTCCCACAACCCTACTTTCGCCCCCTACACATCCATCCCAAATCCACCCAAACCCCCTACCACCCCCCAAAAACCCACCCCCAAATAAAAAAAACCCCCCCCTTTTACCCCCACCCCCCACTCCCCAAACACCAAACCCATCCAAAAACCATACCCCCAAAAAAAACCAAACCCCCCATTCCCCACCCACAACTAATTAAAAAAACCCCTAAAAACGGGGTTCCCCACACTCACCCACACCCACACCCC
>JACEFZ010000256.1:0-34563 GCA_014155875.1 Cepaea nemoralis
TGTCATCTCATATTTTGTGTGTTATTTGTCTTTTCCTATCGATTTTAATTTCTAAAAAAAATTTGAATCTTGTTTTCATTTCCATATCTAGTTTCATTTGTGTTTCTTTCTTTCTTACCCATGTATCTTATTTCTCTGGTTGTTTTTTTCTTTGTTGTGTGTCTTTTGTTTTATTTAAGTCGTGCTGTTTCCATTGTCATCTTTCCCGTATATTGTTTCAATTGATAACTTTACTCTTGGATTATTTTCCTTACACCATTTCCCTTGAATTGATTTCATTATGTTATTTCTTTTGATTTCTTTCCGTTGTCTTCTTTCCCGCATATTGTTTCCATTGCCTGCTTTCATAGTCGTTATTTTGTTTCAGGCTGTACAGGTAGGCCCCGTTAATGTCGGGGTTACGTTCTTAGAAAACGCGACGTTAAGTGAAACGTCGTATAGCGAAACACTATTTCCCATAGAATTAAATGAAATACATTGAATTGTGTACCACAATAATGTTTATTTTGATGCTTGTTGATATTTATTGGCTAAAAGAGGTGGGTTGGAGGGCGAGTGGTAGAGTTATTGGGACGAAGAGGCATTAAATTCTGCCTCTTCATCTGAGAATGAAACTGTAACCTCTTCCTGCCTCTTTTCCTGGCTTTTCTCTGCAGTGGACAAAAAATGTGTCCAATGTCTGCTGCACAGTAACCACCCTCCTCAGTATCAGCACTCGCCGCCTCACCTGTTGTTTTAATGTTATGCTGGTATGAACGCTTCTTAAAGCGCTCAAACCAACCACGACTCGCTCTAAAACTAATCATCAGGCACTACTAGCTACTGCTCTCGCCCGCTTTCTTAGCTAGATCATTCATAGAGAGACTTTGCTTTCTCTTGGATAGCCATCTTGCTCACAGACATATTCCGTTGGTTCTGGTCTTCAATCCAGACGACCAACTTGTGCTTCCATGTCCTCCATAAGAGTACTTCTAGTACAAGTGATCTTGGAGCACTCAAAGGGGTTACGTTTTTAGCACCCTCTTTGATTTTGTCTCAACCTGTCTCTGTGGCTAAGGGCTTGCGAACGCAGTTTGTGAGCCCGTATACCCGGGTTCGAAACACAGCTGTGCTGGTTTTTTTCGAAAATGGTATAGGGGCCGTTCGTTCAGAAAGCAATGGCAAACTATTGAACGTAACACTTGCCTAGTACATCAACAGCAGCTGAAAATGCCGGTGTTGACTGCAACGTCCCGTAAGGGATACGCAACAAATTTTGATTTTGTCAGCACCTGCATGAATTGTCCTTACCGTCGTTGGAGATACGCCATGGACTTTACCGATATCAACAGCCCGATCGCCAGCCTCAAAACGACGTCATGACGAAACGTGGCGACGTAAAGTGAAGTTAGTCCTCTATGTGACAACAACGTTATAGCGAAACGACGTATACCGAGGTGACGTAAAGCGGGGCCTAACTGTATTCTTTTCCGTGCTGTTTGGACTTGTATTCTTTATATTGTTTTCTATAACATCTTTATCTTATATTGTTTTCCTTGACTTCTTTTGTCTTGTTCTCTTTCACGAATTTCCAGTTCCATTTCATATATCAAGTGTTCTACCTAATCTGTCGGATCAATCGGACATCATGTATCAAGTGTCCTACTTAACCTAACCAAACATTGGGACATCATCTATCAGGCGTTCTACTTAATCCGTCGAATCAATTGAACATCATGTATCAGGTGTTCTACCTAACCCTTCGGATTAGTGGGACATCACGTACAAGGTGTTATACTTACCCTGTCGGATCAGTGGGACATCATGTTTCAGACATGTATCGGGTGTTCTGCCTAACCCGTCGGATAAGTGGAGCATCATGTGTCAGGTGTTCTACCTAACGGATCATGGACATCATGTTCAGGTGTTTACCTAACCTGCATAGTGGGACATCTTATCAGGGTTCTACTTAACCGTCGATCAGTGACATCATGTATCAGGGTTCTACCTAACCTGTCGGATCAGTGGGACATCGTATCAGGTGTTCTACTTAACCCGTCGGATCAGTGGGACATCATGTGTCAGGTGTTCTACCTAACCTGTCGGATCAGTTGGACATCATGTGTCAGGCGTTCTACCTAACCCGTCGGATCAGTGGGACATCGTGTATTAGGTTGTTTTGTGTGAACAAGATACACATTCTACATGCCATTTGCAGGATGCTCAAGCCCAACCCCAGCTTGATTTACTATATAGGCAATTGATAGGCAATTATTTTACGGCCAGCAGCATGCCATAGCTATCTGAACGAGAAGCCAAAGTACAACTGACCGTTGTGGTGGAATGAACCCCGTACCCCACAGTCAACAGACCGGGAATTGAAGCCCAGCGTTTGAAGCCCAGTGGCCCCGCTGAATTGTGTGAGAAAGTGATGGTCGTTAACAGGCCGCTTACTAAACATGCACACTCATTCTCCCATCATACAATTCTCTGCTACCAAGTGTAGAAGTGGTTGCTAAACAATGAATGTTCAGTGCAGTAAAGGCAGCCCCTTAGCCGACAATGTCTCTAGTTGTGAAGTGTTAGGGAAAAAAAGAAAGTTATTGCACATCCTTTAAAGGACGTTGCAGTCAACCCCAGCATTTTTGGCTGTATGTGATCTCTTGGTAAGTCTACGTTCAGTAGTTTGCCATTTCTGTCTGAACGACCGGCGTCCATACCATTTTATTTTAAAAAAAAAACAACGCAAGGCGGTCTGCTGCCAAATCGCCTGCAGCTGTGTTTCAAACGCGGTATGTGGGATTACGAACTGCGTCCGTAACTCCTTCACCACGGACATTTAAATATTCTAAGTTACACCATGTGAGGTGAAGAGGTCAGTTCCCTTCATCTCAGTTTATGATATGATAAGGCCCGGAGATTTATAAGAAGCAATTATAGAACGAAGTGGTAATCAGAGCATCCAGGTCACCAGAAAGATGATACATATTACCGACTAAACGGAAAAGAACAAGTGATAATATTCAGACTCCGCACAGGACACAACAAGCTGAAATACAACATGTTTAATCAGCTAAAGATAGGGGATAATGATGAATGTGATTGTGGAACTGATAAAATGACAGCAACGCTTTTGTTGCAGGAGTGTCCAACATATACAGCACAGAGACAACTATTTTAGCCTACACTCGCTCCAGTTGCATAGCAACAATATGGAGATGTCAACAAGCTGAAGCTGACTACATCTTTGTTTGCATTTATTTGTTTTGACCTATGAAGGTGAATGATGAAGAAGAAGTATAATAGTAATACGGATATTGTCCCCGTGCCTCTCAAATGCTTTAGTCACCGATGATTACTCACACGATGTGTCCCCCTGATGGAGTGTTTCCACTCATGTACCAGTTCAAACACCCAGAGAGGAGATGGTCGTACTGTATTCACAACACAGACGGTGCTCTGGGTCTTGTCATCCAGTACAGATAGCTAAACGATTGCACGAGGATAGTTCCCAGTGTTAGTACCACTACTTCTGTACATTGTCTAATTGTCACAAACTTCAGTCGGCTTTGCTTGGCATCTCGTTCTGTGTGAGTGTGTGTGTTTTGTTATGCACTTAACTGGATGCGATAAACACCAGTCAATAATCCTGTACAGACTATAAGGCGCATTGGACATCGATGTTTAAACCCATGTTTGTACAGACTAATCGGCACTTGGAGGTTGGTGTGATTGGCATCAAGCCGGTCGCCTTTACTTTCCAATGCATTTTCCGGTACCCATTTTAGGCTGGGGCGTCCTGGGAACCCAGCTCAATTACAAATAGTTTATCAGCCCCGATGTGGATTGAACCCACAACCCACAGGCCGGCGGGCTAGTGTCCAGCCAACGCGGCTTACAGCTGGATGCCTTCACATATTGATTCTTCTTCTGGGCCGTTCATCTCCCAATGCAGCATAACTCTACTAACTCACGTTTGCCTCTTTATAGACTTGTTCATAACTGATTGGAATTTGCAGCTGGAGTTCTTTACGGGGTGAGATAGCCAGTGCCACGCAAGGCTCCCCCTTCCCCCAGTTTCCCGGTGAGATTTGTATGGTAGGGTGCAATGGTAGTAAACTGTGCTCTCCTTATGGGTCCTGACAACACAGAGGCGTCACAGAGTACAGAGCTGTGTCTATTGCTACCAGACCTCAAGTTGCTAGACTAGGTGACAAAATGCTTACTGCTGAGTTGTCTAAACATTATTACAATCACAGACACACACATAGACATAGCGACTATATGTCTGTCTAGATTCGTGTATGGATGGATGAATGGGTGTATGGATGGTTCAACGCTTGCATGTACGTGGACAGAAAATGAGAAGAGATAAACTTGAGAGTTCAGATTCTGTGCAGGCATTCATCATCATGTGCCATGTGGTTATGTTTCGACATCTCACGCGATCATCAGAGTCGTGGATCAGCTCCGCGTTCTTGTCTCGACCATGCCATGTGGCCTAAGTCATGCAGGTATTTACTTGTCTGCCTTTCCCTTGTTCTGAGTTGAGTTAAGCTAAGACACGACACCACTGCATTCAGGACATTCCCACAAGCGCTCCGTCACCTCGTTCAACAGCCAGCGAAGAGTCACACTACTAATCATTCCCACCGATGTATGATTGAAAGTCATCCTTGTCTTCCCTCTCAGTTTTGAGATTCTTCCAGAACCCCTGCCGATCCCTCGCAATATCATAATTTCCACATACTGGTTCTCAGTCTGCTGCCCGCCTTCTCCACCTGGTCTCACAGGCGTTCGACCACCTCTACCTGGTTTATAGATAATCTACCACCAAGAGGTGCATTCCCTGCCAGCCTATCAGCCTGTTGATTCCCCCCGCACTCCCAGGGCAAAATATCCACACCAGTGGTTCTCAACCTTTTTTGGCCCGTTCCCCCCTTCACCATATTTTCAGAACGTAATTCCCCCCTCCCCCTTCCTATAATAAAAAAAATTGGCCCGTGCCCCCCCCCCCCCTTTTCATCGTATTTTCAGAACGTCATCCCCCCCTTTCATATATCCTATCTAAAAAATCCCCCCATCCCTATACAGTATACGTAAAAATGTAAGGTAAATTTAATAGCACATACTAAAACAAGTCTAGACATCCACATAAAACATGATTTGTGGGTCTACTGTCTTTATAAAATGAATTTTCGAAGGATGAGACGTACTTAACTGTAAAGTATGAAGGGAAAAACAATATAAAGTAATCGGTTCTTGTATTAACGCGATCTTGAAATGGTCTTCATTCCCCCCCCCCCCCTGGAAACCCTAAAATTCCCCCTGGGTGGGTGGGGGGGGGGAATTCCCCACCGGTTGAGAACCACTGATCCACACCATTCTCACAATTTCTGACCTCTCAAGCAAGGATAGTCATTCCACGCGAAACGTTCCTTTCTCCACCCTACTAAGCATACTCTTTAAGTCCGTAATGGATGCAATGTGTGTTGCAGTGGTCTCCTGTAACCAACGGAATGCTGCTGTTACCGCTTCCACCTCCATTCTCATGCTTTGGGGGTCGTAGTCTCATATGACACATTTTTCAAGCATCGTCCATTAGCCTTCGCAATGAAACCCCAACCATTACGTCCGTTTCTCACTACTGACCCATCGGTATAGATCACTATGTCATTGTGATGAGTGTTACTCTGGATCAGTGTTGCACTTCAAACTCTGTGCGGCCCGCTGCCCATTCTCTGCACTCACGACCCAGTGTGACTATGAAATTGTGCCTTGTTCTTCTCCCCTCAATCTTGCCAGTTGTGGAAACTTCATGTAGTCAATAAAGCCCTCAAATCTTGCCAGTTGTGGAAACATCATGTAGTCAATAAAGCCCTCAAATCTTGCCAGTTGTGGAAACATCATGTAGTCAATAAAGCCCTAAAATTTTGCCAGTTGTGGAAACATCATGAAGGCAATAAATCCCTCAAATCTTGCCAGTTGTGGAAACATTATGTAGTCAATAAATCCCTCAAATCTTGCCAGTTATTAACACATCATGTAGTCAATACATCCCTCAAATCTTGCTAGTTTTTGAAACATCATGTAGTCAATAAATCCCTCAAATCTTGCCAGTTATTAACACATCATGTAGTCAATAAAGCCCTCAAATTTTGCCAGTTGTGGAAACATTATGTAGTCAATAAATCCCTCAAATCTTGCCAGTTGTGGAAACATCATGTAGTCAATAAAGCCCTCAAATCTTGTCAGTTGTGGAAACATCATGTAGTCAATAAATCCCTCAATTCTTGTCAGTTGTGGAAACATCATGTAGTCAATAAATCCCTCAAATCTTGCCAGTTGTGGAAACATCATGTAGTCAATAAAGCCCTCAAATCTTGCCAGTTGTGGAAACATCATGTAGTCAATAAAGCCCTCAAATCTTGCCAATTGTGGAAACATCATGTAGTCAATAAAGCCCTCAAATCTTGCCAGTTGTGGAAACATCATGTAGTCAATAAATCCCTCAAATCTTGCCAGTTGTGGAAACATCATGTAGTCAATAAATCCCTCAAATCTTGCCAGTTGTGAAAACATCATGTAGTCAATAAATCCCTCAAATCTTGCCAGTTGTGGAAACATTATGTTGTCAATAAACCCCTCAAATCTTGCCAGTTATTAACACATCATGTAGTCAATAAAGCCCTCAAATTTTGCCAGTTGTGGAAACATTATGTAGTCAATAAATCCCTCAAATCTTGCCAGTTAATAACACATCATGTAGTCAATAAATCCCTCAAATCTTGCCAGTTATGGAAACATTATGTAGTCAATAAAGCCCTCAAATCTTGCCAGTTGTGGAAACATCATGTAGGCAATAAAGCCCTCAAATCTTGCCGTTTGTGGAAACATCATGTAGTCAATAAATCCCTTAAATCTTGCCAGTTGTGGAAACATCATGTAGTCAATAAATCCCTCAAATCTTGCCAGTTGTGGAAACATCATGTAGTCAATAAATCCCTCAAATCTTGCCAGTTGTGGAAACATCATGTAGTCAATAAATCCCTCAAATCTTTCCAGTTGTGGAAACATCATGTAGTCAATAAAGCCCTCAAATCTTGCCAGTTGTGGAAACATCATGTAGTCAATAAAGTCCAAGGTCCCCGTTCACACGCCTTCAGCACACTGGGCATATGGTTCTAGACCCATGCTGTATAGACCAATCGGCGCTCGATGGGTCATGGGGTCAGTAGCACATCAACCGCCTTTGCTTGCCAGGACATATATTACAGATTCGTCTGTATAACGGTTATAAGGTTATGCGTTACGCTGGCAATGGCATGATTAAGGGTTTGATCCTAGTCGTTGACTACAGGGAGGGAGAGACTGACCACGTATTTCTCCACACACGCAGGCTTCAGAAATGTGATATATATCGTCTGCGTCTAAAATGAAAGTGAGACGCGCATTTTCTTAAATTCCTCGACATACCGAGTCGTGGGTTTCGAAATCAGCCGCCGACCTTTGGGAGGCAGACAGCTTTGCGTTGATTTCCGTGGTATGAAACATCGGCCGTTCAGACAGCAGTGGCAAACTATTGAACTGAAATTAACAAGCACGTCACTAACAAGCCAATACATGCGCGCTTTAATCACTGTCTGTCAACCAGTTTCTCGTGTATTTTTCTGTAGCCCCGAAAGCTCCAAAGGGAATGAAATTTCTAAATCTGCAAGATGAAACCTTAGTACCGGCTGAGGCTAAACATGCCATAACTGGCGCGGCTGGAGGTTTTATAGCCTGGCCCAGGTTACATCCAGCACATAGAGGTGTTTGTACTAACTACGGGTCGTTTGAGCCAGGTATAAAACAGTCGGTTATTTCTGTGACTGTGGTAGGTTTATAGGGTACCGCCATGTTAAAGCGCACTTAAACTGCTCGAGCTATACTCTGGGGAATAGACCGTAGATGAGTTAATAAACAATTAATTGATATAACTAATAGCTGTTTGTCACGCCATTCTAGAGCTGACAGCCAGGAACAAGGGAAACGTGTGTGCAGACTTTATGAGGCGAACTATTTAGACTACGCCCACTTTAGAGGTCATCATAATAGTAATGCAGTTCAATAATCCATTTAATGACGATCACATGGACAGGTCATTGGTTTAAAGCATCGGGCAGGGCATGACAGACTAAACACTCATTTGTACAGGCTTGGTCAGAGTGACTCACCATACGCGAGCAATGTCGCACTGCGGAACATGTTCTCCAGGAATTCCGCCAATACAACCGGCTAAGGAAGGAATACAAGTCTAGTGAGAGGTCCTGCTGTTACAACTGTATGGTACAAGAGTTACAAGTTAGTTCATTCATTTATTCAATAGCATGTCCTCCTGGAGTTCCGCCAATACAACCAACTAAGGAAGGAATACAAGTCTAGTGAGAGGTCCTGCTGTTACAACTGTATGGTACAAGAGTTACAATACAACCAACTAAGGAAGGAATACAAGTCTAGTGAGAGGTCCTGCTGTTACAACTGTATGGTAGAAGAGTTACAATACAACCAACTAAGGAAGGAATACAAGCCTAGTGAAGCGGTCCTGCTGTTACAGCTGTATGGTACAAGAGTTACAATACAACAAACTAAGGAAGGAATACAAGCCTAGTGAGAGGTCCTGCTGTTACAGCTGTATGGTACAAGAGTTACAATACAACCAACTAAGGAAGGAATACAAGTCTAGTGAAGCGGTCCTGCTGTTACAACTGTATGGTACAAGAGTTACAATACAACCAACTAAGGAAGGAATACAAGCCTAGTGAAGCGGTCCTGCTGTTACAGCTGTATGGTACAAGAGTTACAATACAACCAGCTAAGGAAGGAATACAAGCCTAGTGAAGGGGTCCTGCTGTTACAACTGTATGGTACAAGAGTTACAATACAACCGGCTAAGGAAGGAATACAAGCTAGTGAAGAGGTCCTGCTGTTACAACTGTATGGTACAAGAGTTACAATACAACCGGCTAAGGAAGGAATACAAGCCTAGTGAAGCGGTCCTGCTGTTACAACTGTATGGTACAAGAGTTACAATACAACCAACTAAGGAAAGAATACAAGCCTAGTGAAGCGGTCCTGCTGTTACAGCTGTATGGTACAAGAGTTACAATACAACCAACTAAGGAAGGAATAAAAGCCTAGTGAAGCGGTCCTGCTGTCACCACTGTATGGTACAAGAGTTACAATACAACCAACTAAGGAAGGAATACAAGCCTAGTGAAGCGGTCCTGCTGTTACAACTGTATGGTACAAGAGTTACAATACAACCAACTAAGGAAGGAATACAAGCCTAGTGAAGCGGTCCTGCTGTTACAGCTGTATGGTACAAGAGTTACAATACAACCAACTAAGGAAGGAATACAAGCCTAGTGAAGCGGTCCTGCTGTTACCACTGTATGGTACAAGAGTTACAATACAACCAACTAAGGAAGGAATACATGCCTAGTGAAGCGGTCCTGCTGTTACAACTGTATGGTACAAGAGTTACAATACAACCAACTAAGGAAGGGAATACAAGCCTAGTGAAGCGAAGCGGTCCTGCTGTCACCACTGTATGGTACAAGAGTTACAATACAACCAACTAAGGAAGGAATACAAGCCTAGTGAAGCGGTCCTGCTGTTACAACTGTATGGTACAAGAGTTACAATACAACCAACTAAGGAAGGAATACAAGCCTAGTGAAGCGGTCCTGCTGTTACAGCTGTATGGTACAAGAGTTACAATACAACCAACTAAGGAAGGAATACAAGCCTAGTGAAGCGGTCCTGCTGTTACCACTGTATGGTACAAGAGTTACAATACAACCAACTAAGGAAGGAATACATGCCTAGTGAAGCGGTCCTGCTGTTACAACTGTATGGTACAAGAGTTACAATACAACCGGCTAAGGAAGGAATACAAGTCTAGTGATGCGGTCCTGCTGTTACAACTGTATGGTACAAGAGTTACAATACAACCGGCTAAGGAAGGAATACAAGTCTAGTGAAGCGGTCCTGCTGTTACAACTGTATGGTACAAGAGTTACAATACAACCGGCTAAGGAAGGAATACAAGTCTAGTGAAGCGGTCCTGCTGTTACAACTGTATGGTACAAGAGTTACAATACAACCAACTAAGGAAGGAATACAAGTCTAGTGAAGCGGTCCTGCTGTTACAACTGTATGGTACAAGAGTTACAATACAACCAACTAAGGAAGGAATACAAGCCTAGTGAAGCGGTCCTGCTGTTACAACTGTATGGTACAAGAGTTACAATACAACCGGCTAAGGAAGGAATACAAGTCTAGTGATGCGGTCCTGCTGTTACAACTGTATGGTACAAGAGTTACAATACAACCACTAAGGAAGGAATACAAGCCTAGTGAAGCGGTCCTGCTGTTACAACTGTATGGTACAAGAGTTACAATACAACCAACTAAGGAAGGAATACAAGCCTAGTGAAGCGGTCCTGCTGTCACCACTGTATGGTACAAGAGTTACAATACAACCAACTAAGGAAGGAATACAAGCCTAGTGAAGCGGTCCTGCTGTTACAACTGTATGGTACAAGAGTTACAATACAACCGGCTAAGGGAAAGGGAAAACAAGTTTGTGATGCGGTCCTGCTGTTACAACTGTATGGGACAAGAGTTACAATAAAACCCGGGTAAGGAAGGGAAAAAAGCCTAGTGAAGCGGTCGCTGTTACAGCTGTATTACAAGAGTTACAATACAACCATCTAAGGAAGGAATACAAGCCTAGTGAAGCGGTCCTGCTGTTACAACTGTATGGTACAAGAGTTGCAATACAACCGGCTAAGGGAAGGAATACAAGCCTAGTGAGGCGTCCTGCTGTTACAACTGTATGGTACAAGAAGTTACAATACAACCAAACTAAGGAAGGAAATACAAGCCTAGTGAAGCGGTCCTGCTGTTACAACTGATGGTACAAGAGTACAATACAACAACTAAGCGAAGGAATAACAAGCCTGGTGAAGCAGTCCTGCTGTTACAACTGTATGGTACAAGAGTTACAATACAACCAACTAAGGAAGGAATACAAGCCTAGTGAAGCGGTCCTGCTGTTACAACTGAAAACAGAGGTACTAACAGGAAGCAAGGACCACTTACTTCTGCTCCGGTGATGTGAGGAGAAGAGCGCAAACCCTGACTGCGTAGGGCCAAAGAAGAAAATGAATGAAGGAGAAAGAACCTCTCACCGTCCTCGGTTAACAAGAATAGAAAAGAATTAAGGTTTAAGAAGGTCCAGGGTGGGCCGACAGGGGATTAGAACAATATTCTCCAATCCCAGACAAAGAATTACCCCGAGGGCTGTTCTAACACCAATGACTATAATAAGAGTCTATCAACTAAACAACAAAGTAAGAGTAACACAAGCATCATTTGTTTATTAAACTTCTAAACTTCACAATAATATACAGACATGTAGCATCAACAAAGAAATTAGGATACAGCAAAAATCAAACAGCAAAGACACTAATCTAACAAACCAAATTCCTAAGTGTAGCAAAAACTTCTAATCCAGTAAAAGCTACAAATCTACCAAACACTAATCCCCAACAACTGATCCACTAAAACTAATTTAACAAAAACTTCTAGTCCACTAAAAACTAATTTAACAAAAACTTCTAGTCCACCAAAAACTAATTTATCAAAAACTTCTAGTCCACCAAAAACTAATTTATCAAAAACTTCTAGTCCACCAAAAACTAATCCACCAAAAACTGATCCACTAAAACTAATTTAACAACAACTTCTAGTCCACCAAAAACTAATTTATCAAAAACTTCTAGTCCACTATAAACTTCCAGTCTACAAAAAAAACCTGGAAAATCTAAAATCTAAAACTAGAATTCTGGCTTTTCCACTGCAAAACTTCAGGGTCTAACTACTAAACACACAATAGAAATAGGCATTGGCGCCTTGTCACTCAGTGTGGTGGACTACGGAAAAGGCCAGTTCTACCTGTGCGGGGCCTTATATACTGGGGTCCCAGAGTTCCAGACCAATCAGACGCCCTCTTGCAGAATTCCACCATCATCGCGAGCCGAGTACATTATTCCCCATCTTTAACTGTTGTCGTCCCAGACAACTGAACATTACACCCCTAGTGCCTTGGGTAAAGGAGGGATAATTTCTGACCCCTACCTTATAGTCCTCCACTACTGATGGAGCTCAAAAATTTTTTTCCTATCCTCACCAGACATCACCCATCAAGTAAAACACCCCAAAAATGTACATCAGGTACCAACAAGAATAATGGTCACATGCTAATACAAGGTACATTTACATTAATACCAGTCATTATTCATGACTAAACTAATATCAGCAGTGAAAAAAAATAATGCAATCAACAGGTAGACAGTCTCCCGCCACCTTAGTGTTCACAATATTATACGAACAATTACAAAAACAATGAATAATTCCCCCTCTTTAACTGTTGTCGTTTCGACAACCGGACCATACGTCCCTGGTACACTTATCAAACAGGTAGTTATCTTCATACCTCTATGCTCTAACACCTGAACTGCTGGTTACATCCCTAAACAGTACCATTATAAAAGAATTTACTCATTATATCCAGATTTATAATGTGAAACAGTATACATGTACGTCACCAGTCATCAATAAGTCCAAAATAACATTAATAACATATAAGCATAAGCCATCCTTATACTAGTACAAGTTAATACTCTGTGATCAAATTAACATCAGTGAGGAGAAATAGCCCCTCTGCTACACGAGCAATCATAACAAAATGAATACAACCCTCACTTTTTACATAAAAATAATTAAACAATCATAAAAGTTACACAAACAATAAATCAGCAACCTTTATACAGGTTACCACTTGCCTCAACACTGAACATTTGAAACAAAATGTATTCAAAAATAACATCATCTATCTCTTCTAAGACGGATTCTCTCTGATCGCCTCACATTCAAGTCTCCTGGCTCAAACATGTACCAGTCACTTCTTGGTGGTCTATCCCGTGGTTCCTCAACCTCTACCACGACAGGCAATTCTGGTAGTCTTATCGTCGCCTCCGGTACCTCAATTACCGCATCTTTCTCACACCGCTTTAACTCGTGTCCTGCTGCTCTAATGTCAGGTCCATTCTCTCCCACTCTTCTAATAACATATGGGCCTCCTGATGCTTTTGGGACCTGTACCACTGTATATTTATCTACAGACCACTGGTCTTTAATCTTGCACCTCTCTGTATAGTGGACTCTCTTCCTAACTACTTCTCCTATGGTTAGCAATTTAGGGGATGATGTCTTGTCACATCTCTCTTTCCTTACAGCAGCTAACTTTCTTAACTGTTCGCCTGCCCTAACATGCGCGTTACGCAGACGGGAAAGATGTCCAGTCACCCAGTTCTTAACATTTGGTTCCCCATCATTACAATCACTATCATCACTAGCATCTAGCATGAAATCTACTGGCAATCTTGGTTCTATTCCAAACACCAAGTAGTACGGGGAGTACCCTGTGGACGAGTGGGGCGTAGAGTTATAAACTAACAAAACTTCAGCTATATGATCAGACCATCTTCCTTTTCTGGCTGGCCTCTAGTGGCCTCAGAAGATCATGTAGGGTCCTATTAAACCTCTCGCACTGACCGTTCCCTTTTGGATTGTAACTCGTGGTACGGCTCTTTTGAATCCCGTACACTCTACAGAGTTCTGCAATCACAGCCGATTCAAAGTTCCTGCCTTGATCTGAATGGAGTCTATGGGGTACACCTAAATACAAAAACCATTTCTCAACCAGAACTTTCGCAACTGTCGAGGCTTTCTGATCCCTTGTGGGAACAGCAATTGTAAATTTGGTGAAAACATCTGTAATAACCAACACATTTTCATACCCCCGACTATCCTTCTCTAACATAGTAAAATCCATGGTCACCACCTCAAAAGGCCTAGATGCTAATAAATTACCTGAAGGACCCTGCAGTTTAATATGGGGTGGTTTAGCAATATTACACCTCTGGCATCTTTTACAAAACAGTTCAACATCTTTCGTGATGCCAACCCAATAACACCGACTTCTCAGGATTTGTATCATCCTATCTCTGCCCTGATGGCCGGTGCTGTGCACCGATTCTAACACTCTCTGCTTCAATGCATCAGGTACCACTAATTGAGAAATCCACCCTCTACCTGGCTTCTTTAATTTCCTGTACAACAACCCATTAATCACACTCAATCTCTTTCGCTGCTTCAACAAGCTTTTGGTTTCAGGGGGTAAACCCCTCATCTCTATCTTACTCAGTCTCACTCTCTCACTCACACAAGTTAACACTTTATACACATGCACATCTTCTGCTTGTAGTTTTATCAACTCTTCAGCTGAATATGATGGTAATGATAACAGTGGCACATTACCCACAGGGTTATTCTGTCTATCTAGATCTACAATCTCTCCTATCCTAGCAGTTCTTAAGTTTGGACTAACTTGTGTATCAGCTATGTGACTGATTGGAATGTCACCTTCTTCATCTGATCTTCCTGGGGCTTCAAAAGGGTAGCGGGACAAATAATCAGCATTTCCATTAGCACGACCTGGTTTGTGCTTAATGGTGTAGTCAAACATCGACATCTGTGCTATCCATCTCTGCTCAATGGCACCCAGTTTTGCCTTTTGCCACAAAGCTAAATTCCTACTATCTGTAAAAACTTCTACTTTAGTACCTAAAAGATAACTTCTAAACTTCTCAGTCATAGCCCACTTCAACGCAAGTAACTCAAGCTTAGAACTGCTTTTAGCATTTCGTTCTGAGGGGCGTAGCGTGCGGCTAGCGTAAGCTAAGACTCTTTTCTTACCATCTTGAATTTGTGAGAGGACAGCACCTAAACCCTGGTATGAGGCATCTACCTCCAATATGAACTGTAATGAGAAGTCTGGGAAGCCTAAAAGGGGTGTTGATGTCAGTGCCTCTTTTAAGCGATTAAACGCCTCATCACACTCTGGAGTCCACAGCTGTCCTATTGGTCCTTTCTTCTTCTTAGTATCACCGGTTTGCTGCTGGTTGAGTTGGCCAACCAGCTCATGTAGTGGTCTTGCAATATTAGCAAACTTTGGGACAAACCTTCTATAATAACTGGCTAACCCTAGAAATGACCTAAGTTCTGTCTGAGTTCTGGGCACAGGTGCTTCTTTTATGGCTGCAACTTTATCATCCATGGTGCCAATGCCTTCTTCTGAAATGGTGTGCCCTAAAAACTCAACCTTTTTCTGACAAAAGTTACACTTTTCAGGATTTAGTTTTAGCCCAATGGACTGCAGTCTCTCAAACACTTTCTCAAGCCTACTCAAATGCTCTGAAAAATCCCCAGAAAACACCAAAATGTCATCAAGGTATACCAACAAAATCTGGAAAAAATAGTCATTCAGAGAGCATTGCATTAACCTCTGGAAGCTGCTCGCGGAGTTTGCAAGTCCCATTGGCATACGCGTATACTCATACAAACCAAACGGGGTGGTAAAAGCAGTCTTCTCTTGATCCTCTGGCTTCATAGCCACCTGGTAATACCCACTTGCAAGATCTAAAGTTGAAAATAATTTGGCACCACCCAGGGCATCTAGATATTCATCTACTCTAGGGAGAGGGTATGCATCTTTCTTTGTCCTAACATTTACAGCCCGATAATCGACACATAACCTCAGCCTACCGTCCTTTTTTCTCACGAGGACCACCGGAGAAGCCCAAGGACTGGAACTTTCCTTAATTATCTGACTATCTAATAAACCTTGGAGATGATCTTGTATTCTCTATAAAATGCTGGGGGAATTCTCCTATAAGGCTGCTTGATGGGGTCTCATCTGTCAACTGGATGCTATGGGTTACTCTATCTGTATAGCCTATGTCAGTATCTCCCTTGGCAAAAAGACTATCATACCTAACTAATAACTCCTCTAACTTCTTCCTATCTCTATCACTACCCTCAAAACTGCTCAAATCTACAGGGCACCTAACATCATCTTTCTCTCCGGCATACGGCCGTGTTGAAACCTCAACTTCCTGAGCACTTACCATTTTGAAATGGTTGGTCAAATCTACAGTAGCATCTGAAATATCCCCAACTTGAGTACCCTTCGACAAGAATATGTCTTCATCCCCCAGATTGACCACTTGGACTTGGCATACGCCCCGTCTCAAGGTAGTCAAAGTGTGGGAGAAAAGCAAACCCTTGTGCTCCAAGTCTCGAGTTGGGCTGAAAATGACATGCATATTTTCACGCACAAATCTTACACATTTTACACTAACTGCAGTGATGGAGCGGGCAGGTACGCAAACTCTATTGTCAACAAACACTTTAACACCGTCCAGTCCGACTCCAGGAATCTCCTCCGCTGGGCTGCTCCAATTAAGAAACCTACACAGATTCGGTACTGACTGTAAAATGTTCGTGCCAATAATGCCAGGCACTCTTCTCTCCCCATTGTCCATGTCTTTGGTGACAAACACCCCACAGTCCTTCACTTGTGTCCCACCCAACACAATGTCACACACAAAGTACCCCACATATGGAATCACTACGCCATTTGCGGCCGTCAACCTAACGAATTGTCCTTCCTTTAGGACATAGTCCTGGAACATGTCCTTGAAACAGGCCTCAGTGATGGTGGAAACCTGAGAACCTGTATCGATGACACACTGGACACACTTGCCACCTATTAAAACAGTCTCTTCGGGCCTACCACCCACAATTTTAATGTCCGAGCCATGACGCTCCCCTTCTAATACCTGGCTCCCAGCCTTAGAGGGGTCCCGTTTAATGCCTGTCTGCACTCCCGTCTCAAGTGACCTACCCGATTGCATCGCCAGCAACGTGGCACTTGATGTTGTTGATTGCTGGTGGTGAGTCTGTTCAGCCTGGCACTAATCTCAGACATCTCCCTCTGAAGAAAGTCAATTTCACCCTGCCTGGAAGTAAACTCAGTTCTTGGTGGTACTCGAGCTGGCTCAGTATGTGCAGGCCTACATTCTACCGTTTGTGGGACTACCTCAGCCTGCACCGGCCCAGTACTGCCCCTGCTGAAACTCAACTTTCACCGCTGAAGGTACGCTTGACTGAATTTCCCCAGAGTTCTCATTTCTGGCTCTCACCTCTACCTCTCTGACTTTCAGCACCTGGCGGGGACCGCACACCTTCCCATGTTTGTGCGCACTCCCTGATCTGAAGAAATGTCACAGACGAATCTTGCGACATCTTTTCTTTAGAACAGTTTGGGTGAAACTGTCCCTTATGCCAGCCACAAACTGGTCTCGAAGGGCCTCCCCATCCAACACAGGGACACCTTGCGTTTCCTGGGCCTTCACTACCCTCTTGAACTCAGCATTGACCCTATGGGAGAAGTCATGGACTGTCTCCCCAGCTCGCTGGCGTATTGTGAATAACGTTGCCAGGAGCTCCCGTAGACTCTTCTTCTCTCCATATATCTTCAGCAAGGCCTGCAGCATGGCCTCGGGATCTTCCTCAGAAGCATGGAGTTCCAACTCCCTCCTGACAGGACTGGTTATGCTGTCGAAAATAACATCCACCTTATCGACTGTCTCTAACATGCCAGCCCTCCAAGCTGACCTCACCTCCCTGACGTACTCTTCTACCGATGGCCCACCTTTCTCCCCAAAACACCGAACAGGCTTCTGGTTGGTACTACAACGTACCTCAAAGCCTCAGTGAGCTCGCGTGGTGGAGCTTCCACTGGGCGGGAATCTTCGGTTCCCATCGTAGAAACTGGCGGCGACTCGTCTTCTTCAACTCTCACTGCCGCACGAGTACTTCTGGTCTCCATCTTAAGGACAAGATACTATGCTACGGGTGGTTCTGCAATGGAGCCTAATTAGCTAACCTGGGTTTTGCTATCTCTAGAAGACTATTACCAACTATACCAAAAATGAACCGACAAAGAACCGAACTAAAGACCTCAACTAAAACAATCACTTGGTACCAAAACAATCCTACCAGAATAATTCTAAGGCTGTCACTAACCTGGCACAGGCTCGCCACTTGAAACAGAGGTACTAAACAGGAAGCAAGGACCACTTACTTCTGCTACGGTGATGTGAGGAGAAGAGCGCAACCCTGACTGCGTAGGGCCAAAGAAGAAAATGAATAAAGAGAAAGAACCTCTCACCGTCCTCGGTTAACAAGAATAGAAAAGAATTAAGGTTTAAGAAGGTCCAGGGTGGGCCGACAGGGGATTAGAACAATATTCTCCAATCCCAGACAAAGAATTACCCCGAGGGCTGTTCTAACACCAATGACTATAATAAGAGTCTATCAACTAAACAACAAAGTAAGAGTAACACAAGCATCATTTGTTATTAAATTTTCCCCCTTGAATAACTTTTTAAGGAGTCCCCCTGCTATAAGAACTTATATAGTAAAAAAGGAAAAAGTAAATGTTATTAAATAAGTAGAAGATTTTACACTATGAAAATTAGCGGTTGCACAGGAAAAAGGAAGACGTATAGAAAATTTCATCTCAATCGGATGTACCTTTTCGAAACGCATCCAATCATAGCTAACCACAAACAAAGCCACATACACTCGTTTTATATTTCGATGTCGTATCCCCTTGCAAAAGACTATCAAACCTAACTAATAACTCCTCTAACTTCTTCCTATCTCTATCACCCCCCTCAAAACTGCTCAACTACAGGGCACCTAACTCATTTCTCTCCGGCTAGGGCCCGTTAAAACCTCAACTTCCTGAGCACTACCATTTGAAAGGTGGTAAAATACCAGTAGCATCTGATTCCCAACTTGAGTACCCTTCGACAAGATATTTTTCATCCCCCAGATTGACCACTTGGACCTTGGCATACGCCCCGTCTCAAGGTAGTCAAAGTGTGGGAGAAAAGCAAACCCTTGTGCTCCAAGTCTCGAGTTGGGCTGAAATGACATGCATATTTTCACGCACAAATCTTACACATTTACACTAACTGCAGTGATGGAGCGGGCAGGTACGCAAACTCTATTGTCAACAAAAACTTTAACACCGTCTAGTCCGACTCCAGGAATCTCCTCCGCTGGGCTGCTTCCAATTAAGAAACCTACACAGATTCGGCACTGACTGTAAAATGTTTCGTGCCAATAATACCCGGCACTCTTCTCCCCCCATTGTCCATGTCTTTGATGACAAACACCCCACAGTCCTTCACTTGTGTCCCACCCAACACAATGTCACACACAAAGTACCCACATATGGAATCACTACGCCATTTGCGGCCGTCAACCTAACGAATTGTCCTTCCTTTAGGACATAGTCCTGGAACATGTCCTTGAAACAGGCCTCAGTGATGGTGGATACCTGAGAACCTGTATCGATGACACACTGGACACACTTGCCACCTATTAAAACAGTCTCTTCGGGCCTACCACCCACAATTTTAATGTCCGAGCCATGACGCTCCCCTTCTAATACCTGGCTCCCAGCCTTAGAGGGGTCCCATTTAATGCCTGTCTGCACTCGCGTCTCAAGTGACCAACCCGATTGCATCGCCAGCAACGTGGCACTTGATGTTGTTGATCGCTGGTGGTGAGTCTGTTCAGCCTGGCACCAATCTCAGAATCTCCCTCTGAAGAAAGTCAATTTCACCCTGCCTGGAAGTAAACTCAGTTCTTGGTGGTACTCGAGCTGGCTCAGTATGTGCAGGCCTACATTCTACCGTTTTTGGGACTACCTCAGCCTGCACCGGCCCATACTGCCCCTGCTGAAACTCCACTTTAACTGGTGGAGGCATACGTGTCTGCATTTCCCCAGAGTTCTCATTTCTGGCTCTCACCTCTACCTCTCTGACTTCAGCAACTGGCGGGGACCGAACACCTTCCCATGTTTGTGCGCACTCCCTGATCTGAAGAAATGTCACTGATGGATCTTGTGACATCTTTTCCTTTAGAACAGTTTGGGTGAAACTGTCCCTTATGCCAGCCACAAACTGGTCTCGAAGGGCCTCCCCAACCAACACAGGGACACCTTGCATTTCCTGTGCCTTCACTACCCTCTTGAACTCAGCATTGACCCTATGGGAGAAGTCATGGACTGTCTCCCCAGCTCACTGGCGTATTGTGAATAACGTTGCCAGGAGCTCCCGTAGACTCTTCTTCTCTCCAAATATCTTCAGCAAGGCCTGTAGCATGGCCTCGGGATCTTCCTCAGAAGCATGGAGTTCCAACTCCCTCCTGACAGGACTGGTTATGTTTTCGAAAATAACATCCACCTTATCGACTGTCTCTAACATGCCAGCCCTCCAAGCTGACCTCACCTCCCTGACGTACTCTTCTACCGATGGCCCACCTTTCTCCCCAAAACACCAAACAGGCTTTCTGGTTGGTACTACAACGTACCTCAAAGCCTCAGTGAGCTCGCGTGGTGGAGCATCCACTGGGCGGGAATCTTCGGTTCCCATCGTAGAAACTGTTGGCGACTCGTCTTGTTCAACTCTCACTGCCGCACGAGTACTTCTGGTCTCCATCTTAAGGACAAGATACTATGCTACGGGTGGTTCTGCAATGGAGCCTAACTAGCTAACCTGGGTTATGCTATCTCTAGAAGACTACTACCAACTATACCAAAAATGAACCGACAAAGGAACGAACTAAAGACCTCAACTAAAACAATCACTTGGTACCAAAACAATCCTACCAGAATAATTCTAAGGCTGTCACTAACCTGGCACAGGCTCGCCACTTGAAACAGAGGTAAAAACAGGAGCAAGGACCACTTACTTCTGCTACGGTGATGTGAGGAGAAGAGCGCAACCCTGACTGCGTAGGGCCAAAGAAGAAAATGAATAAAGAGAAAGAACCTCTCACCGTCCTCGGTTAACAAGAATAGAAAAGAATTAAGGTTTAAGAAGGTCCAGGGTGGGCCGACAGGGAATGTGAGCAATATTCTCCAATTCCAGACAAAGAATTACTCCGAGAGTTGTTCTAACACCAATGACTATCCTTCTAAGAGTCTATCAACTAAACAACAAAGTAAGAGTAACACAAGCATCATTTGTTTATTAAACTTCTAAACTTCACAATAATATACAGACATGTAGCATCAACAAAGAAATTAGGATACAGCAAAAATCAAACAGCAAAGACACTAACCTAACAAACCAAATTCCTAAGTGTAGCAAAAACTTCTAATCCAGTAAAAGCTACAAATCTACCAAACACTAATCCACCAAACACTCATCCACCAACAACTGATCCACTAAGGCTAATTTAACAAAAACTTCTAGTCCACCAAAAACCCAGGAAAATCTAAAATCTACAACTAGAATTCTGGCTTTTCCACTGCAAAACTTCAGGGTCTAACTACTAAACACACAATAGAAATGGGCATTGGCGCCTCGTCACTCAGTGTGGTGGACTACGGAAAAGGCCAGTTCTACCTGTGCGGGGCCTTATATACTGGGGTCGTTCTGACTCCCAGAGTTCCAGACCAATCAGACGCCCTCTTGCAGAATTCCACCATCATCGCGAGCCGAGTACAATATCATTAGCCATGCCATCCAAGAACTGCCACTCTTCAACCTGTGTACCACCCAAAGCCTCGTGCACAGTGTGTTCTTTGATCACATCGACGCTAAGGCAAATCTTTGCTTGGAGTACCTTGTGCCAATCATATATTGATGAGATAAGCTGCATGCACACAGTAGGTGTGGCCTTTGTACAGTCCACACATACTCTCATGTCCTCATTTTTGCATGCGTTCAGCTTTTCCAGCTGGCTGAGCATACTGAGAGCAAAACCAGACCATATTCAATTACCGAAATAATTAATTGTTGGTAAAAAAAAAAGGGTACTTTTGCCTTTATTCACCCCAAACAAAACGGAATCCCAGGGTATGACGTCACATCCAGGAGTTCCCTGTGTTGCGCCGTAGCTCGGTGCGAAATTTTATCGGTGTGCAACAGTTGCTGCCGGGGACATCCCCCGCCGCCCCAACTGTAACTGGCAAAATGAAATGCTTGTCAACTCTTGAGACCAGTAGTATACGAAAAGAATGATGATGATATGTCTGTACGGGAGACGCGAGGGCCTTGCAGCCATGTGCGCCTGGTCTCAGCGGGAGGATGTCCTGCCGACATACATGGTGAATGTCGTCGTCGTCGTCGACATCTCTCCTATCTGTCCTGACGCTCAGTCAGCGATAGCACCATGATGACATGATTATGAGAACAGTGTCTAGCAGAATGTCAGATGCTATGATGCTGCTGCAGAAAAGGCAACGCTACTCTAGCTTGTCGTGGACAGTTGTTGCTGCCTGCTGCTGCTGCCAGTTCCAGAAAACTCATGATGAGACAGACAGACAGACAGACACTCACACAGAAACGGTTGCCAAAGCCACCAAAGAAACACTGTGGGGCAGTTGAAACGCACTGACACGAACTGTACCCGAACACAGAGGAGATCACCGTCAGTGCTAAATATAGCTGGTGACCCTAAATATAGCTGGTGACGTTTGTTTGGGGTGAATTAAGGCAAAAGTACCAAAAAAAAAAAAGAAGACCTGTTTACTTGCTTTAAGGCGCAATGAACACAAAGTACTAGACCTCTATTTTATACACCAATCGGTATTTGATTGGTGTTGTGTTGAATATCACACTGGCTGCTTGACTTCCCACAACATTCCCTGGTACCCAGTTTAGACTGGGTCGACCTGGCAGATCAGATCAGTCTTAAAATTCTGCCTGTCATCAACCGATGTCACAGGCATTCCGAGATAACTTCTCTCGCACCACACAAAAAGACTTGTTAGTCGTACGAGAGGAATTGATTACACATTTTATTGCCACTGGCTCTTTGCATCACATCAATGTACAACAAACAGTCGCTAACAAATCACACACGAATAAATGCACAGAATTGCCTATCACTAGTCGTTTCCTAACCCTATTGCTAATCTATCTACTCGGCTAACGAAATCAGCATCGACGTTAAGCGATGCGTTCACTACGAAGTCTGTGTCCCGTCTGATATTTCCTCCCGTGCTGTTTACACAGTACGCGGAAGGACTTGGGGCGCACTACGGCTTTTGCGTGCGGCCTCATTCAGCACGATAGAGTAGTGGCCTCTCTTGAGTTTCAGTTTAGTTCTCCGTGTCTATCACGTTGGCGTGATTATGCCGTGACCAGAGTGCTTACTCTCTGGTTGACACCTCCGTGTCCCATGAGAGAACTATTTAATAGTTCCCCTTCTCGTTTATTCCCTACACCTACCCTGCCCTCATGTAGGGGCACTGGGTTACCTTTATTCTACTTGAGGTAGACCACTCTTTCAGGGTGGTCTTCATTCCTATATAACTGAGTCTTTGACACTGCCTCTGTTCGAATTTGAACAAATGACCTTTGAGCTAACGTTAATCTCAACGCTATCGCTTCTTCCAAGTTGTTGGTAGAGAGTGTACAAAAGACGCTATTCCATTTCGCTGCTGACATCATCTTTAGTGCACTTTGTCTCATTCTAACCGTTTACACCATTTCTACACATGGTACCGAAAGACGCACTTAACGTCAAATGTTATCCCAGGTTTTAAATGGTTTTCTTTCTGTTCGGGTTCGAGGTGTCGTTAAATGCGAGTTAGGAACGTCAGTCCTAACAATTATGTCAGAATATGTGCCAAAGCAAAAATGTATGGCGGAAAATGATCAGTAGGGGTGTATCACATTTATGACTTAAAAGTTGTTAATATAATATGGTAGCAGACATGTTGTATTATAACGCAATGACAACATTTTGGCAAAATATAAGGCCATGGCAGATTCGTGAAGTCCTTTATGACTATTAATCATGCCATCTAAATCAGTTTTTTTTTTTTTTTTTTTTTAAGCTGTCTCATTTTCCAGTCGGCATCGCCCTCGCCTAACAACCTGTGACCAAGATTTATTTTACTCCCCTTTTATAATCAGTCAACTGAAGTCACATCCATACATTCCTGATGCTAATTACCCTCAAGTCAGCCGCATCCAATAAGTATACGAAGAGAGAACACAGATCATCATTCAACGCGTCTGTTTATCTACCGTACGAAAAGTTGAGAGCCCTAGAACGGGAGAGTCCTAGAAATACCATGTGAAGGTTCCAGTGCTGTTCTGGACAAATACTTGACTTTGGACTCCATAGTACCCTTGGTGGTTCCATGATGAGACACCCAGCAGGGACTAGCGTCAGTGTCTCACCTACCTACCTATAGACAGTTCTATGATCTAACTGTACATATCTCTGCTGTTCTCCGACCAGGTGTCGACATTAAATCCTTTTGTTAGATTTGTTCACTACATCTAGAGTTGTCAGTTTCTTGTAGCTGGATAAGAGAGTCTACTTTTGATTAAAGGATAATGTTTTACTGAGACCAGACGTGGACAGGAAAAATATTTGGGGGATAGTTAAGTTTGCATATCATTTACAGGACGTTGCAGTCAACACCAGCATTTTTTGCTGTTGTGATCTCTTGGCAAGTTTACGTTCAGTAGTTTGCCATTGCTTTCTGAATGACCGGCACCCACACTATTTCATAAAGAACCAACCCAACGCAGTCTGATGCCAAATCACGTGCTGTTTCGAACGCGGGTATGCGGGATCACGAACTGCGCTCGTAACACCTTCACCACGGTGCCGGTTGGAGGATAGTAGGTAATAAAATTATATGAATGAGATTGCCGGTGTCCACCCCAATCTCGTTATAGTCTAGCACTCTAACCCATACAAAGGACCTACCACAGCTATGATCACTCATTGTTCAGCACTCTAACCCATACACAACTACCAATATTGTAATCACTCATTGCTCAGCACTCTAACGCATACAGAAGAACTATCACAGCTATAATAACTCATTGTCCAGCACTCTAACCCATACAGAAGAACTACTACAGCTATAATCATTGTCCAACACTCTAACCTATAATGAAGAACTACCACAGCTATAATCACTCATTGTTCAGCACTGTAACCCATACAGAAGAACTACCACTATTATAATCACTGATTGTCCAGCACTCTAACCCATACAGAAAAACTACCACAGCTATAATCATTGTCCAGCACTCTAACACATACAGAAGATCTACCACTATTAACGACTATTATAATCACTCATTGTCCAGCACCGTAACCCATAAAAAAGAACTGCCACAGCTATATTCACTCATTGTCCAGCACTTTAACCCATACAGATTAAATGCCACAGATATAATCACTCATTGTTCAGCACTCTAACCCATACGGAAGAAATGCCACAGCTATAATCACTCATTGTTCAGCACTCTAACCCATACAGAAGAAATTCCACAGCTATAATCACTCATTGTCCAGCACTCTAACCCATACAGAAGAACTACCACAGCTATAATCATTGTCCAGCACTCTAACACATACAGAAGATCTACCGCTATTAACGACTATTATAATCACTCATTGTCCAGCACTGTAACCCATACAAAAGAACTGTCACAGCTATAATCACTCATTGTTCAGCACTCTAACCCATACAGAAGAACTGCCACAGCTATAATCACTCATTGTCCAGCACTCTAACCCATACAAAAGAACTGCCACAGCTATAATCACTCATTGTTCAGCACTCTAACCCATACAGAAGAACTGCCACAGCTATAATCACTCATTGTTCAGCACTCTAACCCATACAGAAGAAATGCCACAGCTATAATCACTAATTGTTCAGCACTCTAACCCATACAGAAGAACTACCACAGCTATAATCACTCATTGTCCAGCATTCTAATCCATACAGTAGAATTTTTTTTTCGCATATCCATTACATGACATTGCAGTCAACACCAGCATTTTTCAGCTGCTGTTGATGTCTTTGCAAGTTTTACGTTCAGTAGTGTGCCATTGCGTTCTGAGCGACCGGCTCACATACTTCGGTAAGTAACCAACGCTTATCCGCTGCCGAATCTCGCGCAGCTGTGTTTCGTACGAGAGTTACGGGATTACGAACAACGTCCTTAACACAATAACTACCACAGCTATAATCACTCATTGCCCTGTAACTAAACCAAGCAGGTTCCGATCTCCCCAGCGCATCCCCACCAATCTATTTCCACCCCTGGAGGACATAAAACTTTAGCATCTGTGAGGGAAGATTTCCCGCGCCTCACGAAGGGCAGAATGAAATATTTCTCGTTCTAGTAATTCTAGTGGACCACAATTTCCCTTGATATATAACACAGATCCCTCGAGATTCTGATGTTCCACGGTGTCACCAACTTGCTTGAAGTAGCTCCCGGGTGGGCAACCACTCATCCAAATTCTTTTTCTCCTACTGGGGTTTTAGTTCTGGGTACAGTTTGAGATCCCTTACCTCTGTCAGATGGGACTAATTACCACCCCAGATCCCAGAGAGAGAAAACCTGGAACTAGTGTCTTTTATGCTGATTTAAGACACTGTCCCTGATACTCAAGAAAACAGCCAAGAAGTGGCTCGTTGAAGATAGAATATATCTATATAGTTTTGGCTGTACTTGGTATCACCAGAAGTGAGAAAGGAGGAGTTAAGACATGCAACGTAATCTGGTTACTTATGACTGCATAGGCAAGATACCTCCCAGACATAGATTCCTACTTCTGGACAATATGTGTAAACCCCCACTAAATGATACAAAATGTGTGTACTTATTTAAGCTACACAAACATTTATAGACATTTAGAATTTATTAGGACAACTGAGTTTAAAATACAACAACTGTGTTTATTATTTCTAGTCTTGATGATCATATGATGATGATGATGATTATATTATGGTATACGTAACTTAAGAGGTCACATAGGTCATGCTTTCCCCAGTGAGACGCAGTTCACTGTCAGATTGAAGGAGTCCAAAGTGGTCCCTCACAAGGCTAAGTCACTTCCTGATATGGGTTGTTGACTGACCATTGCTCCTAAGAGATCTGGAATGAAACAAACGGAGATGGGTAGTATCTACGTCTACACATCTCAAACACATATGTCTATACATTCATATAAACATGCATTCAAGTCATAATATATGATGGTATGATGATATATGATGGCATGTTACATAAACATATATCAGTTCTAAATAAATAAATATATATGTATATATTCATAAAACCATTTAGAACATCTATAGCTCAAAACATATATCATCACATACATTTATGTAATGGAGTGTTTCCCATATAAGTTCACCTCACTTTCTCCCTTTTCGATTCATTCATACTGTCTTGTCGGAAGGGCTTGTCGCACAGTCCTGTCGAACATTAAATGCCTTCCCTGAATCTGTCTGGGATATTGAATGTCCTAAGTCATGTCTGTCCTCATGCAGACATCATGCAGACAAGGTGAACTGGTGCCATTCCTCAAACCAAGTGGTTTCACCACAATCTTGGTAGGCACTCTAAGTGTTGGTCCAAATAATCAATGTTAATTGGACGCTATCAAGAGACTGGTAGCTCTCAGGAATTTCTCCTAAGTAGTCAGTCTCCCCAATGTTTAACATCATACAGGATGAATCTACATGTATCTCCTGTACATGCATAAGCCACACACTCATGTAGCTTGGATAATGGATTTCTCGAAATTATCACATACAACAAATCAGACAACCAAGTGGTGAATGAAAGAAGAAGATAGTTCTCAGTGAAATCGTAAAGTTAGAACTGGAACATTAAGTACAAAGAAAATCCACGAGTGTAAAGTTTTGGAGAATATGTAGAAACAGGAAACTACACAAGCCTTCAGACTAGCAGACAAACGAATGGTATTACCTGGGTTTTATAGTTTTGGAAATTCCATCATAATACTTCGTACAGAAGTCCAACAGAACGAAATGTTAATATTTCTCCAGTAGGTATCCTTTTGCTATACGTGAGTTTGTGTCTGAGGATTGTTGTCCCTGCTCATAGTTTTATTCTCTCCGTTCCTGGCTAGTTTTAACGTTGGCTAATTAATATGCCCCATATTAATTAACTCCACCTATTTTCCACATGTAGCATGAGTTACCGAGATGGATTAAGTCCCAAGTTCTTTTCACCCCTCCTACATTCCTGTGGACGGTAGTTCCATTTGTCAATCAAATTGACGGAGGCCCCGCCATGCCTGAAACAATGAAACATGCTTTGGCGGCCATGCAGTTGCGTCATTACATTCCAATAGGCTATTAACACCAGCCTTCCTGGGTTGCTGGCAATAATGTGTCAGCCATGTGTTCCTACTTTGCCCCGTATTGCGGGTAGGTGTTAAGCCTGCATTATATTGCCGTCTTTGGATCACACGGGGTTTTCCCCTGAGTAGCACTGCCATGTATTATTTCAGACGGGTCTGGCTGACCCTCTTATCTCCCATTCTGCCGTGGCTGGTTTACACGTTAGGTCATGTTAACCGTAAGGTGTTAGGTGTCAGTCCCTATTCCAACCGCAGGATTGTAAACTAACACGTCAATCTCAACTGACTGGCTCCGCGATGTATCAACTGAAAACAGTGAGTTTTCAACCTTTGATAACGCCCGCCGACTGGTGCCTTGATGTCTGGGTTTTACGTTTGATCTGGACATCAAAGCTTTCTCAGACCTAGCATTACAGAAATGAGGGGGCGTGCGTGGTCAAAATGTATTTTTCTCTTGTTTTCATTCCTCTTACATTTCTATCATTTTCTGGTGGACGTTGATGCTTTTAGAGAATGATAGAAAAATATTGTGGGCTCTTTAATTCCTTTCAAACTTGTGTAATTCTGATGCTGGCGGGGCTGTCCCGTCACACACGGCTATTTTCTATCCTCAGAAAAACTCAGAAAAGTGGAACTGAGTGGCATCTTGCAGTCTTGACAGACCAAAGTATGTGAGTTGGAATGTGGCCAAAATTCCATCACAATGCCTGGGCAGAGCTTTAGAGAAACATGTGGTGCCCCAAAACGACATGTTCCCTCTCTCGGCCTAGTCTTGTGTATTCCAGAGGAATGGGTAACCAATACGTCTGGCACAAGGTAGGCTGCAGACGCTGGATGCTCAGCGTCAATCCTCCGAGACCTCGCCACCACGAGCAGGTGGCGGGTGGTGGCCAGACCCTGGAACCCAAGGGACACGACCTAGAGACGTTCAGCCAAGTCCCACAGGTGAGGGCCTCGTACGTGCCTGAACTCTGTCAATCACAAGTGTCCGGACCTGTGTAAAGCGTGTACTACCGTCAGACTCCCCGCCTGACTTGTGCGGATCCCGCAACCACCGGGAATAGGCCCGCCGGAGACATCGCACGTCTATTGCGAACAAATCTCCCATCCTTCCACTGACCAGATTGAATAAGTAAAGAAACGATAAAATACTGAATAAGTAAAGAAACGATAAAATACTGAATAGTAAAGAAACGATAAAATTGTCCCCGTGCAAAAATAAGTCGAAGTTTTTGCCTCGCTCAAGACCTCCATCTTAGTTTCACACTGCCAGACGTCCAGGGAGGACGCATTCAAAATATTATTATAAAAGTATAATTTACTTACGCTCCCAGCATGTTGAACATTGAATGTTAAGAGATCTACTTTATAAAGTGCGTCAAATTCTTAATAAGGTAATTGAATATGTTATTATACGAGTCCATTCATCCATCATGTGCCATGCCGGTAAGCGTGGGCGGTCATGTTTTGCCATCTCACTCGATCACCAGAGTCGTGGATCAGCTCCGTGTTCCTGTCTCGACCATGCCACGAGGCCAAGCCATCCAGGTATTTACTTCTCGGTCATCCCCTTGTTCTCTTCCCCTCGATCTTGCCAGTTGTCGCCAAGTTCCCCAATTCATTTTTTCTCATAACATGACCAAAAAATTGTGACTGTCTTCTAGTCTACATCTAATGTCTAATGAATTAAATATCTCTTATCAAATCAGTTTACGATCTTCATTTGTTTCTTGAAGGACTTGTTCATTGGTTTATCTGTCTGTCCGAGGTATTCTTTGCATTTTCCCCAGAACCACATTTCCACAGCCATCAGATGTTTTTTAGCTTGACTGCTCATTGTCCACAATTCACATCCATACACAATCACAGGTTCTATGAAGCACCTCAACACTCTTTTATTGTTCTCCTGGCAATTGACAACTTGTTTGTTTATTGGTCAGTATGTTTTTTATCTTGCAAAAGGCTACCTTCGCAATGGCGATTCTTGTTCTAATCTCTTCAAGGCATCTCCCATCAGATGTTATAACTGTTAGGAGATAACTGTACTGATTCACCTGTTTAAGAATATTCCCATTACCTGTATATTACATTGTGGTATTTCGTTCTTCCCAGTGGCGACCATAATCTGTGTCTTCTTACAATTAAAGTCTAACTCTAGTTGTTCACTATATGAGACGGTGTTCATAATTAACAGCTGAGAAATTTTTCTCAGTTAACTGCCTACTGTTGTATAATACAACAGTTAGTTAGTCTTTCCTCTTGAGCCTAAGGCGGCGCATAGGGCAATGTATTAATTGTATTGGTCCTCCTCAAAGCAACCAATTGACCCATATTCGTGCTGGACAATTGAAGCCTAGAAACCTGTGTGTTTCAAATTGAGCACTGTGGTTTAATAAACTTCATTCCTTTACAACCCTACCAGTGAACCAGATGCCCTCAACGTCATAGAGGCCCCGCCAACAACCCTACCAGTGAACCCGATGCCCTTGATGCCATAGAGACCCCGCCAACAACCCTACCAGTGAACCCGATGCCCTTGATGCCATAGAGGCCCCGCCAACAACCCTACAAGTGAACCAGATGCCCTTGATGCCATAGAGGCCCCGCCAACAACCCTACCAGTGAACCCGATGCCCTTGATGCCATAGAGACCCCGCCAACAACCCTACAAGTGAACCAGATGCCCTTGATGCCATAGAGGCCCCGCCAACAACCCTACCAGTGAACCAGATGCCCTTGATGCCATAGAGGCCCCGCCAACAACCCTACCAGTGAACCCGATGCCCTTGATGCCATAGAGACCCCGCCAACAACCCTACAAGTGAACCAGATGCCCTTGATGCCATAGAGGCCCCGCCAACAACCCTACCAGTGAACCCGATGCCCTTGATGCCATAGAGACCCCGCCAACAACCCTACAAGTGAACCAGATGCCTTTGATGCCATAGAGGCCCCGCCAACAACCCTACCAGTGAACCAGATGCCCTCAACGTCATAGAGGCCCCGCCAACAACCCTACCAGTGAACCAGATGCCCTTGATGCCATAGAGGCCCCGCCAACAACCCTACCAGTGAACCAGATGCCCTTGATGCCATAGAGGCCCCGCCAACAACTCTACCAGTGAACCAGATGCCCTTGATGCCATAGAGGCCCTGCCAACAACCCTACCAGTGAACCAGATGCCATAGAGGCCCCGCCAACAACCCTACCAGTGAACCAGATGCCATAGAGGCCCAGCCAACAACCCTACCAGTGAACCAGATGCCATAGAGGCCCCGCCAACAACCCTACCAGTGAACCAGATGCCATAGAGGCCCAGCCAACAACCCTACCAGTGAACCAGATGCCATAGAGGCCCAGCCAACAACCCTACCAGTGAACCAGATGCCCTTGATGCCATAGAGGCCCCATTAACAACCCTACCAGTGAACCAGATGCCCTTGATGCCATAGAGGCCCCACCAACAACCCTACCAGTGAACCAGATGCCATAGAGGCCCCGCCAACAACCCTACCAGTGAACCAGATGCCCTCAATGCCATAGAGACCCCGCCAACAACCCTACCAGTGAACCAGATGCCCTTGATGCCATAGAGGCCCCACCAACAACCCTACCAGTGAACCAGATGCCCTTGATGCCATAGAGGCCCCGCCAACAACCCTACCAGTGAACCAGATGCCCTTGATGCCATAGAGGCCCCGCCAACAACCCTACCAGTGAACCAGATGCCCTTGATGCCATAGAGGCCCCGCCAACAACCCTACCAGTGAACCAGATGCCCTTGATGCCATAGAGGCCCCGCCAACAACCCTACCAGTGAACCAGATGCCCTCAACACCATAGAGGCCCCGCCAACAACCCTACCAGTGAACCAGATGCCCTCGATGCCATAGAGGCCCCGCCAACAACCCTACTAGTGAACCAGATGCCCTCAACACCATAGAGGCCCCGCCAACAACCCTACCAGTGAACCAGATGCCCTCAACACCATAGAGGCCCCGCCAACAACTCTACCAGTGAACCAGATGCCCTTGATGCCATAGAGGCCCTGCCAACAACCCTACCAGTGAACCAGATGCCCTTGATGCCATAGAGGCCCCGCCAACAACCCTACCAGTGAACCAGATGCCCTTGATGCCATAGAGGCCCCGCCAACAACCCTACCAGTGAACCAGATGCCATAGAGGCCCCGCCAACAACCCTACCAGTGAACCAGATGCCATAGAGGCCCAGCCAACAACCCTACCAGTGAACCAGATGCCATAGAGGCCCCGCCAACAACCCTACCAGTGAACCAGATGCCATAGAGGCCCAGCCAACAACCCTACCAGTGAACCAGATGCCATAGAGGCCCAGCCAACAACCCTACCAGTGAACCAGATGCCCTTGATGCCATAGAGGCCCCATTAACAACCCTACCAGTGAACCAGATGCCCTTGATGCCATAGAGGCCCCACCAACAACCCTACCAGTGAACCAGATGCCATAGAGGCCCCGCCAACAACCCTACCAGTGAACCAGATGCCCTCAATGCCATAGAGACCCCGCCAACAACCCTACCAGTGAACCAGATGCCCTTGATGCCATAGAGGCCCCACCAACAACCCTACCAGTGAACCAGATGCCCTTGATGCCATAGAGGCCCCGCCAACAACCCTACCAGTGAACCAGATGCCCTTGATGCCATAGAGGCCCCGCCAACAACCCTACCAGTGAACCAGATGCCCTTGATGCCATAGAGGCCCCGCCAACAACCCTACCAGTGAACCAGATGCCCTCAACACCATAGAGGCCCCGCCAACAACCCTACCAGTGAACCAGATGCCCTCAACACCATAGAGGCCCCGCCAACAACCCTACCAGTGAACCAGATGCCCTCGATGCCATAGAGGCCCCGCCAACAACCCTACTAGTGAACCAGATGCCCTCAACACCATAGAGGCCCCGCCAACAACCCTACCAGTGAACCAGATGCCCTCAACACCATAGAGGCCCCGCCAACAACTCTACCAGTGAACCAGATGCCCTTGATGCCATAGAGGCCCCGCCAACAACCCTACCAGTGAACCAGATGCCCTTGATGCCATAGAGGCCCCGCCAACAACCCTACCAGTGAACCAGATGCCATAGAGGCCCCGCCAACAACCCTACCAGTGAACCAGATGCCCTCAATGCCATAGAGGCCCCGCCAACAACCCTACCAGTGAACCAGATGCCCTTGATGCCATAGAGGCCCCGCCAACAACCCTACCAGTGAACCAGATGCCCTTGATGCCATAGAGGCCCCGCCAACAACCCTACCAGTGAACCAGATGCCCTCAACACCATAGAGGCCCCGCCAACAACCCTACCCATGAACCATATGCCCTCGATGCCATAGAGGCCGCGCCAACAACCCTACCAGTGAACCAGATGCCCTCAACACCATAGAGGCCCCGCCAACAACCCTACCAGTGAACCAGATGCCCTCGATGCCATAGAGGCCCCGCCAACAACCCTACCAGTGAACCAGATGCCCTCAACACCATAGAGGCCCCGCCAACAACCCTACCAGTGAACCAGATGCCCTCAACACCATAGAGGCCCCGCCAACAACCCTACCAGTGAACCAGATGCCCTCAACACCATAGAGGCCCCGCCAACAACTCTACCAGTGAACCAGATGCCCTTGATGCCATAGAGGCCCCACCAACAACCCTACCAGTGAACCAGATGCCCTTGATGCCATAGAGGCCCCGCCAACAACCCTACCAGTGAACGAGATGCCCTTGATGCCATAGAGGCCCCGCCAACAACCCTACCAGTGAACCAGATGCCATAGAGGCCCCGCCAACAACCCTACCAGTGAACCAGATGCCCTCAATGCCATAGAGGCCCCGCCAACAACCCTACCAGTGAACTTGATGCCATAGAGGCCCCGCCAACAACCCTACCAGTGAACCAGATGCCCTTGATGCCATAGAGGCCCTGCCAACAACCCTACCAGTGAACCAGATGCCCTTGATGCCATAGAGGCCCCGCCAACAACCCTACCAGTGAACCAGATGCCCTTGATGCCATAGAGGCCCCGCCAACAACCCTACCAGTGAACCATATGCCCTCGATGCCATAGAGGCCCCGCCAACAACCCTACCAGTGAACCAGATGCCCTCAACACCATAGAGGCCCCGCCAACAACCCTACCCATGAACCATATGCCCTCGATGCCTAGAGGCCCCGCCAACAACCCTACCAGTGAACCAGATGGCCCCCCCCTTGATGCCCCCCTAGAGGCCCGCCAACCCCTACCAGTGGGAAACCATAAAAGCCCTCCCCCACCACATAGGGCCATCCCCCCCCCCCCCAACAACCCCCCTAAAAAACCAGTGAACCAGATGCCC
>JACEFZ010000257.1:0-77952 GCA_014155875.1 Cepaea nemoralis
GTCCGGTAAAAAAAGGGACAGTCCCCCTTTTTCAGCCTAATATTCCCCCCCGGGGGTAGGAAAAAGATAAAAAACCTTAAAACCCAGATTTTCTTATTTTATGTTTAATTTTATGTATTGTTGTTAAATTACAGCACTACACCACCAATGTTTACATTGTTTCTATGTATTTCTGCGAACTATCGGTTAAAATAAATTTAACTGTTATCTGTACCTGGCTCATTACTCTTTTCGATATTTACTTTTACCTCTTTATTAAAACACATTGCTTAATCATATTTATTTAATTTTTCCTATTTATACCAAATGTGAAACACCAATTATTTGTATAATTTGAACCTAACTGTTGCTCTATTCGGAAACACCGCAACATTACCAATCTAGATCTATGCTGTAGTCTCTATGGTCAAAATGTTAATCTTATTTCCGATAGCATAGACACAAATTAAAATTCAATGAAACATTTAATATGTCCTCCTTTGTCCTCTTTTGTGTCTTATTATGTCCTCCTTTTGGTGCCCACATATCTGGCAACCCTACTTAAGGCACATTGAGCCTATGGTGCCAGATCCATATTTGTAGACAATCAGCTCTCAGTGGGTGATGTTGTTGGTGTCCCACCAAAATTTGAGTTGAGTCAAGAACTAGTATACAGCACTCAGGACATTCCCATACATGCTCCATCCTTCATCTTCAACAGCCAGTGAAGAGTCTTAATATGACTAATACTAATTGCAGTCTCAGTGTGTCTGCATTGGCCTTTATATTCCACCACTAACATTAATGAATCCATAGGTATAATTCTGTCTCTATTCTGGGAACATTTATAAGTGGAATGTCTCCCTCAGCATTAATAAACCCACTAGCTGTGTCTCCTGGAAAATGCTGTCTATATATCAGCAGTTTTGTAGCACAGATAACTGTCCCCATATCACATTGGTTGTGTATACACTTTGGATAATGGTCTCATGCTCCTTCTATCCAGTAGGACAAATAATTCCAAATTCTAGTGCCTTTAAGCTTGTTAAATCAACAAAGAGGAAGAGGAAGGCCAAAGAGAAGATGGGTGCAGGATGTGGCGGATAATCTCCAGATGGGTGTATCAGACGCGGGACATCTTGCTTATGATCGAGAGGTTTTCCAGAAGGTTGTTATGGGAGCGATGTTCTGCAAAAGACATGCTACTGAATGAATGAATTCTCTTCTTCGTGTGTTTTACGTCTCCTGATATTTTGTTTGCGTTGTCGGTTACAGACAAGAGACTGTCTAGCTCAGTGGTTCTCAACCGGTGGGAAATTCCCCCCCCCCTCCCCCAGGTGGGAATTTTAGGGTTTCCAGGGGGGTGGGGTGGGGGTGAATTAAGATTATTTCAAGATAGCGCTAATACAAGAATCGATTACTTGATATTGATTTTTCCCTCCATACTTTACAGTTCTGTACTCCTTGCACTTCTGAAATTCATTTTACAACGTAAGTAAAACCACAAATCACGTTTTATGTAGATGTCTAGACTTGTTCTAGGTATGTGTTATTAAAGTTAGCTTCTATTTTTACGTATACTGTGTAGGGGTGGGGGGGAGAATTATAGGCAGGAAACACGAATGGGGGGGGGGGGGGGGGGACGACGGTTCTGAAAATATGGTGCAGGGGTGCACGCGCCAAAAAAGGTTGAGAACCACTGGTCTAAACGAAATGTGTAAGGAACATAACATGAAAATTAGTATAGTAAACAGAGGTAATGACTATAACTAAAGAAGAAAAACAACAACAATTCACCTAAACGAACACCCCTTGAAACAAGTAATAAATACAAAATAACATCAAAGTAATGCAGCTTTACAGAACAGGATTAAGACATACTTCACTATATAGGGAGAAGAGATCCGGTGACAAGACACACCCCTGACGTACTCCTAGCTTTATCTGTTCGTAACTACCCTCTTTATTTCCCATTTTAATTGCTGCTACTTGGTTCCAGTAAATATTCTTTATTATTCTTACACCTTTCCCATTAATGATGGTGTCTTCTAACATATAATAATAAATCACCCCTCTGCTGTGTGTCCACCGTGACCAGGTAGAGGGGCTTGAGTGTTCCAATGACCCCAAGAGCTATGCCGACGGTAGCACAGCTACTGGTAGGGTCACCCATGTCGGACAGGTCAAGGGAGATGGACCAGAGCAAGCGACACACAAACCTGCTGCCTTGTAGGTAGACTGGGGACAGTCAAAGGCTAGGGAAAGCACCCCAAAAATGCTTGTCGAAATTCGGATGTACTGAGTCACAGGCTTGACAAAGCAGTGCAACGTAACTTAATTCATGATAGTCACAAATAAAATTAATCGTTATGGTGCTAATCCCGCGAAGTCCCATCAGGCGGTGATAGTGCTGGGCCCCCTGCCTCGAGGGGGTCCACCCATGACTACTCGTGGTCACCTTCCCCTATGCTGTGGAATCAAGGCACAGAGGAGTAGATTAAGAGCTACTGACCAAATACCCCGGACACTCAACATACTACAGTGGAGTGCCGAAGGGAGTTTGTAACAAGAAAGTCTCCCTAACAAAGCGTCTTCATAAAGATAGAATAGATGTGGCATGCATTCAAGAGACACACCTCAACGCCAATCGCATATTCTCAGTCAGAGGATATCAGTCCACACGTTCGACCGCGAAGGACACAAAGGAGGAGATCTAATACTTACACGAAATACAATACTTTGCAGCGAAGTATCTGTGATCTCTCACAACCAAACGGAAATTATAGGTGTTGATATAATGATATAGGACGTGAAAATTAGAATTTACAATCTGTATAGCCCAGTAGATAAGGACCTTACACTCTCAAACATGAAAATAACTGACACAAACTGCATTATTGTTGGAGACTTTAATACCCAGTTCAGAAAGGTGGGGATACCTAGATACTGACAAAAGAGGAGATGAAGTGGAGGACTGGGAAATAGACTCAAATCTCCATCTACTCAACAAAGCGGATGACACACCGAGCTTCTACTCCAGAAGATGGTTTACCACTTCTACTCCAGACTAGCTTTCTGCACAGGAGACATCCTCCACAAAATCGATCGCCATGCGCTTCACCAATTAGCAGGTAGTGACCACAGACCAATCAAGCTTGTAATGAATATGGAGTATGTTCCACAGGAGGCAAAAGCCTTTGCCCCGCTGGAATTACAAACGAGCAGATTGGGACAGATTTGCCATACTAACAGACAAATATTGTGAAAACATAAATACACGATATGGCAACATGAAGCAAATGGTGGAAAGTCTAAACAGAGCAATAATACAGGCGGCCACTGTGTCTATTCCGAGAGGAGCGAGAAAAAATTACAAACCATACTGGACTGAAGAACTACACATTTTGGAAGACAAAGTTGAAGATGCCAGGAAAACAGCATGAGAGGGAACAAACAACTGAAGCGAACATCTCTCTCAAGGCCATCTCAGCAAAGTATAAAAGAAGAGTAAATCAAACAACAAGAGACTGTTGGAGGGATAAAACAGAAAACCTGAATTTTGACAGGGATGGAAACAACTATGGAAACTAGTGAAAGCCATGAACAATGAAGGACCTAGAAACAAACAATTAACAATTAAACAAGGAAATGCCTTGCTTACAGGAAAAAAGGCTACAAATGCATCTAATGGAACACTATGCCAGTGCAAACCACATTGATATTACAACCGAACAGAAGAAAGCAATCAAAGACAACAGATACATCATGGTAATACAGAGACAGCAGCAGAATATATGATGGCAAATCTAACAATGGAAGAAATGGAACAGGCAATGAATACCCTAAAAAAGAAGAAATCACCAGGAAAGGATGGAATCACAAATGAAATGCTAATAGGACTAGGCACTAAGGCAAAAAAAGAAACTACTAGCAGTCGTAAATTACAGCTGGAAGAGAGGAATAGTCCCACAGGTATGGAAGGAAGCTATACTAATACCAGTCGCAAAGAAGGAAAAGACTTGGAAGAACCAAATGGCTATCGACCTATCAGTCTACTTAGCTGTGTAGGAAAATTAATGGAATGCATTATCAATGACAGGCTAATATGGCATCTGGAAGAAAACCAACTCTTAACACCACACCAAGCAGGATTAAGAAAGTACAGATCCACTGAAGATCAAATAACCGTATACAATTCAGGAAATAGAGGATGCCTTCCAAGAGAAAAAGCACACACTAGCGGTCAGGATAGATTTAGAAAAAGCATTCGATAAAGTATGGAAGGAAGGACTGAAAGTAAAACTGCAAAAAATGCATGTTTGTGGGAAAATGTATAAATGGATCAGCCACTACCTTGAGAACAGAACTGCCAGGAGAAAAGTACAAGAACAAACCAGCAAAATGATGCTGTTGGAGCAAGGTGACCGCCAAGTGACGTTCTTTCACCAACATTATTCCTAGCATATATAAATGGCATCACGGAAAATTTTCCAGCCAGAGTACACATCCTCCTTTGCAGATGACCTAGCTATATGGACATCTGAAGAATATATTAGTACAGCTAACAGCAGAATACAGCAAGCCTTATTAGCGCTAGAGGACTGGTCAAAATCATGGCTAAGAAAACAATACGCACAGTGTTCTCCCTCTCAAATAAAACTCAGCAACCTAAGCTGGTATTGAACGGAAAAATATTGCGCCATGAAGAAAATCCAAACTATCTAGGAGTCACCTTTGATCGTCGCCTGACATGGAAGACACAGGTTGAGAAAAATCTAACAAGAGCAATGCAAAGAATGGCAATCATGAAAAGCTTGCTGGTACAACGTGGGGAGCAGATGAGAAAGTTCTCAAGAAGTTATATACTGGACGGGTGAGGCCAGTACTGGAAAATGGCATTGCAGCTTGGGACAACAGCAGCTAAGTCAAACTTTAACAAAATAAGTAGAGTCCTAAATCAAGGAATGCGAATCATAACTGGAAGCCTGAAGACAACGCCTATTAATGAACTAGAAAAGATCACTTGTTTACAACCAATGAAGGATAGAAGAGATAGCAGAGCCCAGCAACAAGCAGAAAAATTTAGAAGATTGACAGACCACCCTATGTATAACAGATTTAATGGTTTTGGAAAGGGAAGATTGAAGCGTAGCAACTTTGTAGAAACTGCAAAACGAAAGATTAGAGCAGATCCCATACTTAACATATCAACAGTCAAACCCATTTACAATGCACACAAGTTCTCAGCTTGGAGACAGCAGCAACAGTATGAGATGATAGAAAACATTCCTGGTATTGAGAAAAAGAACACTTAGAATGAAACCAAAAAAGAAAAATAACCCTAAACTACATAAAAGAACATTACCCAAGCAGCAATTGGACCCATGCATATACAGATTGATCAGCCAAAAATTCAATAAAAAAAGGATGAGGAGGAATTCTCCTAACTTTAAAAAATGGAAGTGAGAAAAAACACAGTCAGTGGCAACTGTAAAATTTTCAAGTAACATCAAAGCGGAGGTAGAGGCTTTGATAACTGCAGCAGAAATTCTCTTGATGGAGGAAAATAAAAGAAGCAAATAGCTATCTTCACAGATGCAAAGTCAACTGTCTCAATACTGAAGAGCAAAAACAGCACAGAACTAGCTGTCCTAAGAGCAGCATTCTAAGGTCAATGCCAGAAATCCAAAAAAAGTTGTAATACAGTGGATCCCATCACATTGCAGTATACCTGGAAATGAAGAGGCTGACAGACTAGCAAAAGAGTGTGGGCGACTATCACAGCCTGACATAGACATAACCTATAATGAGGCAAAGAGATTTATAAAAAGCACTTATAGAATCAAATGGGAATCAGAGCTTCCAGGCCACCAGAAGGATGATGCATATTACAAACTCAACCGAAAAGAACAAGTAGCAATCTTCAGACTCTGCATAGGACATAACAGGCTGAAATACCACTTGTTCAATAAACTAAAGATAGGAGATACCGATGAATGTAATTGTGGAACTGGTAAAATGACAGCTAAACATTTGCTGCAGGAGTGTCCAATATATGCAGAACAGAGAAAGATATTTTGGCCCACACCTGCTTCAGTTGAGGACAAGCTCTATGGAGATATCAACAAGCTCAAGTTGACTGCAGCTTACTTTAACTACATTCAGGTTGACATTTAAAGGTGCATGAAGAAGTATTTCGACTGCCACACTTCATACCACAGGTATGTCAGGTTACAAAAGCGTCCCAAAGGCATGAAATGGAATATTGCTTGGATAGCAAATCCATTACGTGGAAAGTCCGAATCGAAAGCTTCATTGTGTGGATGTCATCTGCAGACTGCATTCTTCTGGTTTCCGGAAGAACAGCCTATGGTGAACGGAAGGCCCAATATACGGAAGTGAGGCAAAGCAGCCATGTGCAGGACGTGACGATTCCTTGTGTGAGACCAGTACCAGAGCGCTGTGTGTCGGCTCTGCAAGTATGGAAGCCTTCCTTGGATGGCGGGGAATGCCCATGGTCTGCTCCTGCCTTCCCTTGAGGGCTGACTGGGATGTCTTCGGCTGTTCTTAGTGGGCCTAGCTGGGATGGGGGATAACACTACAACAGTCAGAGTCAAATATCCTAAGAAACCTAAGAAACCCCCGGAAGGTTAACCCGGTCAACAAATGCCCGCAGAAGTCGGATGTGTCGGCCTAACGGCGCAAGAACGCAGCTCTGCTGTAAACAGGCACAACGCAATCACGTCCGAAAAAAAAAAAACTCCGGATGAACGCAGAAGAAGAAGAAGAAGAAGAAGAAGAAGAAGAAGAAGAAGAAGAAGAAGAAGAAGAAGAAGAAGAAGAAGAAGAAGAAGAAGAAGAAGAAGAAGATAATAAATCATACAATTCAACTGCGCTTGCATTTCCCTAGTTGCTTAGAGCATATTTAAAAGAACATAATAACATGATAGTAAAGCCTTGATTGATCACTACACTTAATAATTATGATCAAGCATTCTGCGAAATTACAAGGTATCTAAAAGAAAAACACTTAGCCGGTCTCCCTGGCCAAGGTGTTAACGTCGTTGTTCGTAATCCCGTATATCCACGTGGGGAAAACAGCTGCACGAGATCCGCAGCGGATCGCGACTCGTTGGCAACTTATGGGGGTATGTGAGCCAGTCTTTCTTAAAGCAATGGCAAACTACTGAACGTAAAGCTTGCCTAGTACATCAAAAGCAACTGAAAAATGCTGGTGTTGACTGCAACGCCCTGTAAAGGATCACCATCATCAAGTGCCGTGCCGGCTGGCGTAGGCGTTCATGGCTCTCCACAGATCTCGGTCTTTGGTTTTCTGGATCAACTCTGCTGCTGATATTCCTCCATGCCACCGTCTCAATCCATCCAGCATCATTTCTCTTGGTCTGCCTCTGCCTCTCTTCCCCTCGATCTTTCCAGTTGTTACGATGTTCTCCAATGCCTCTCTTCTCATCACGTGACCGAAGAAAGATGTTTGTCTCTGTCTTATTGTTGTATATAATGTTTTAGTTTCATTAGCCTGTTTCAGGCAGTCATCGTTAGTTACTCTGGCAGTCCAAGGAATTCGCAACATTCGTCTCAGGAACCACATCTCTGTTGCTTCTAATTTCTTCTTAATTTGTTCATTTACATTCCAAGATTCACTGCCATACAGCAAAACTGGTTCTACATAGCATTTCAGCACTCTGTTTCTTACATTCAGTGATAGTGACTTATTGCATAAGATACTCTTCATTTTCTGAAAAGCGGCTTGTGCCTGCCCTTTTCTGCTCCTAATCTCTGTTGTACATCTTCCATCTGATGTTATTAATGCCCCTAGGTATCTAAAATTATCCACTTGGTTAAGGATTTTTCGTTCTATTTCTATGTCACATTTTGGTGTCACCATTTTCTTTGATATTACCATTATTACTGGTTTCTTGATATTCAAGGAGAGTCCTTTCCTTGCACTCTCTGTTACTACAACGTCTAATAATTGTTGTAGGTCTGTTGAATTATCCGCCATCCAATACTTGTGTCATCTGCATAGCGTATATTATTTATATTATAACCTCTTTGATCTCTCTCATTATTACTTCGCTATACAGGGAGAAAAGTTCTGGTGACAAGACACACCCCTGTCGTACTCCTATCCTAGCTTTATCTGTTCGTAACTACCCTCTTTATTTCCCATTTTAATTGCTGCTACTTGGTTCCAGTAAACATTCTTTATTATTCTTAAATCTTTCCATCAATGTTGATATCTTCCAACATTTTAATCAGTTCATCATGTTTTACTTTATCAAATGCCTTAGTATAATCTATGAAGCACAAATATATGTCTCTCTGTTTCTCTATTGACCTTTCTATTATTGTCCGTAATGTATAAATTGCATTATTTGTGCCCTTTCCTTCCACAAATCCATACTGTTCTTCACTAATTTCCATTTTTATTTTCTTTTTGGTTCTTCTCATTATGATTCTGAGTAGAAACTTAGTGATATGGTTTATAAGGTTAATTGTACGAAAATCTTCAAATGTAAAGGATGTAAAAATGGAAACATTTTTTTACTGGCCTCCTAGGGCCACAAAAGAAACAGAAAATTAACCATCCATCCCTCTCTTGTGCCATCTCTTTTTCATGACATATGTTGTTTGTCCATCAAGAATGATGATGACCATTCATTGCATATAGTAGGGGTTGAAAGTATGGAGCCGTGAGTTCTAGGATTGCTGATAAGGCCTATGACATATATAACAGAGCTACAACCCAAAGGCAACTGCAGGTAACTGAATGTATGAAGACAAGCCACCGATGACTGTTAACGACTCAGTTTATTTGAAGAAGCTTCGGTATTATCAAAATGGATACATGGACTATCAAAGCAGATACATGTTGTTGGTTCGGCGGCTGAGTCGTAACTAACTCCTTGTTTATCTCCACGTCAGCACGTGAGCGTCCCTAACTACCTAACTACGGTGCTCACGCGTGCTTCAACTATTTATTTCCTTCCCTTTGCACGCCGTGCCACCTAACTAAACCCCGTATAACAGGCTACTCTGTTATAGTACCTTCCCACACTAACAAGACTTTTCCCCGAAAAGTCTTAATTCCACAACTCACCTACCCCAAATCTATGACCCAAGACACTTAACCCAATAATCCCCCACAATTAAAGTTACTTCTTCTTCGTTTCTGTAAAATCATAAGCAATCCGCTTACATATCTTGTACAAAATAATCTTAATCTATCTCCATTCCCAACTACAAAATTCATATACCTCTACTCTAACCTGGAACTCTTATTTATCTTATAGCCAGCCGCCACGACCCCATACTCTATAACATCCACATATATTATTCACATATAGTAAGTCTATATCACAAAAACTCATAACATTCTTCGCAAAGCAACCCGCTTCATTTCATGGATAAAATGTCGATCGAAATTATGGTTAACAAAAATTGCAGATTTTATGTATTTCTACAAGCTATCATACTCTCACTAACATCAACAACACAGGATAGACTAGGAAAGATAGACAGGAAAGTGGTTGGTGCGCACCGAAAAGTATTAAGAAGTAGTCATACTTATCACATTTATCCTCCCTATGCACTTTCAAAACTTTATAAAATAAAGTTTTCAAAATCCCAAATACATAATCCGCTAATCTTCATTTTTGTTAATAATAAATGCTCTTGTCAAAAGTTACATCGATCTAAAACTCCAGCCTTCTACACTCAGTATTAAAAATATTATTCTACTCTCCAACCTGTATTATTTGCGCTGCCAACAACAGCTAGCAATATATGACTGCACTTTCTATCTGTAACACATCTTCCCAACCTCTATGGCTTTAGTGTTCCTATATTTTAATTTCTACTTCTTCTTTCATGCTGTAAGCACAGCATCCCCCAATTACTATTGCCCATGAATATACTTATGTTTATTTTATGCTGATAAGCACAGCCGCCCCCTTTTTGAGTTAAACCACTCTCTTCCCATGGCATTCAATCTATGTATTAACGCTGTTCAATACAACTCCTATTTTAACCCCCACATCCATGTATTTTTATTAACGCTGTCTAATGCAGCTCCTATTTCATCCCACACATCCTTGTGTTTCTATTAATTCATATCGAGCAACTGGTAACTATTTTTCTAACAAGTTCTAACAACTTAAAAATTTCTATACTTAACAATGCAAAACGATTGAACATGATAACCAATCATAATTTATAACAAAACACTTCCCCCCCCCCCTTTTTGTGAACTTGCTTACTTAATCCACTCCCCATGGCTCTCAGTCCACGTTTATTCCAATCGTTGCTGACAACCGCAGCCATTTTCAATGCCCCTCCATGGCTCTCAATCCATGTGTTTCTCTCTACCCCATGAAGATCATTTCTTAAAGTTGCCTCATATTTTCTGAACGTAACTCTGCATCCAGAACTCCCAAGGACCCTATTAACAAGTCTCTTTAATATGGACCAGTTCATATTTTATAATTCCCCACAACTGAACGCCAAAAGAAAAACTATTTTAAACATGGTCAGGGCAACTCAAGAAGTAAAATCATTATAAGTCTTTGCAAGTGAAAATAAACAAACAAAGTAACATACTAGCTAAATAAAACCACAATTCATAAATAACTGGAGTCAAGACAAATCAAAATAGAACAATACCACCCCCCCCCCCCCCTGGTTTTCAAACGTGTTTTCATATATCCCCACATTTTTCAAAATAAATATACATAATGAAATAGTAATCAAGTTCAATTAAAATCAACTACTTATTGTAATCAAACATCATTAGTCTCTATTCTATTCACTACAAGGAACACAAGTCATGCCTATTTCAGTACTCTACAACGTTTAAATAGTTATCTGCACTGTGAACTACAGGTATTGTTTTATACCAATTACGATACTATAAAAATCTTAATACAATCAGCTATATGCCAAACCATCATTACATCAACAACAATTTTATCTCCTGTTATCTGCAGAGTATTTCTTATCAATCTATTTGCCATATCTCCACTTCTTCAATAATGCTAGATTTTTCTCTATAAGCGCCATCTCTACATCAATGTCCTCAATGTCCTCATTTTCCCGAAGAGAACCTAAAATATCTTCCTTCATACTACTATTTCCATCAGTCTCTGACTTTTCATCCATTTCTTGTTCTTCTGTATTTACGTTGCTGGCGGCCTCTAATTTTTTCCTTTCTATATCCAACCTAATCTGTCTATCTTGGTTTCTTAATGACCTCTCTAACAGTGGCATATCCTCGTCACTTGATGAACTTTCTCTAATTCTCTTTTGTCTTTTAACTTCCCTTTCTTTTTGTCTATCTATCCTCCTTTTCACTGCTTGTCTGGTATTCTTAAACGGAGCGGTTACTTCCTCCTCCATAGATTCAACACTATTATAACCATCATACGTATTATTTTCTTCTCTCATAAGAGTTTTCGGTATTGTTTCCGCTTGTTCATCAGTTTCGTCATAAAATGGTGTTGTTATTTTTTGTTTTTGTACCAGTTCTTTTCCAAAATCCGGGGGTACGCATATTTAAGCTCGTCTGACTAGTTGTCCATCTGAGTATAACTCTTCCGAATAATTATTATTATTATCATCTCCCTTATCCTCATTATCTCGTCTTAAATGCTCCACATGTGAACGTGCCACATGTCCTGTAATTTGGTTCTTGATACTATATGATACTGGACCTAACTTTTCTAAAATGTAATATCCTGGAATCCAATGAGCATCAAATTTGGAGTTTCTTCTATGTTTCTTATAGTAAACTCTATCACCTACTTTAAATTCTTGTAGTTGTGTATTTTTATCTGCGTACTTTTTCTGTCTTTCTCTAGCTTTAATTATATTGCTTCTCAACATTAAATGTGCTTTGTGCATTTATTGTAAAATCATTTCCTGAAAAACCTTCCCCATATATTTTCGTCTAGGTTTTAACAGATTGTCAATTGGGAGTACTGGTTCTCTTCCGTGTAGCAAGTAAAATGGTGAAAAACCTGTCCCTTCATTTTGGTGTGTTCGTATCGCCCCCAGTGCTGGTCCCAAGTAAAGATCCCAGTCCCTATCATGTTCCTCTACATTTTTTGCTAATATATTGTATAATGTCCGATGTTGTCTCTCATTTTTCGCATTTGAGGAAGGTCTATAATAAGAAGTTTTTACGTGGGCGATATTCAAATCTTGTAATAATTTCTCAAACTTCTTGTTTACGAATTCTTTTCCATTATCTGTGAGTACTGTCTGTGGGCAACTAAATCTTGGTATATATTCTTGTAGAAAAATATTAATAATATAATCAGCGCTCTTATCTGGAATTGGATATACCTCCGGCCAAAGACTATAGCAATCCACGATATGAATTAGATATACATTCCCCGATAACGTTTTATGATGAGGACCTGAAATATCTAAACTTACTTTCTGCATTGGAAACTGAGGAATATCAGTTTCTTGTAAGGGACATTTAATTGTTTTCATATTTCTCACATGCGTCAACATACTTATAAACACTCTTAAACATATTTGGCCAATAATACTTTTTCTTGAGGGCTTTGCACAATTTTTCACGGCCAAGATGACCATTTTCATCATGATATGCCTTCAAAACCTTGTTTTCTAACTGTTTCGGAATGTATTTCCTCAATTCCGCCTCTTCACCTTTTTCATTCATATAGTATAACTGCCCATCTTGCTGCAACTCTATAAAATTCTTTTTGAAAGTGTTTTCAGCTGTTTCTTTCAACTTTTGTTTAATTTCTATTACTTTCGGATCCAATTCCTGTTCTTCCTTCATATTAAAATGCAGTAATTGTGGATCTTCCGCTATTGGTTCAGATTCTTGTTCTGTCTGTGAGCTTCCAAAATTTTCTCTATTCAACATGGCCGAATCTAGTATATTTACTTGCCAGTTTCGGTCGTCTATCTCCGGTTCTCCCTCATCTTCAGTATCCTCAGATATCTCAGAATATGGGATTCTGGACAATAAATCGGCACAAGTGTTCTGTTTTCCTGAAATGTACTCTACTTTTGCGTTATACCCTTGCAAATTCAACGCCCATGTTTGTATTTTCCTGTTTTGTACTGGAGCCTCTAGTAAGGTACTTTAATGGCATGTGATCAGTTTTAATAATGAAATTGGCGTTATGTAAATAATAATCTAGTTTCTGCAAGGCATAGTGTATAGCGTATGCCTTTTTCTCTACTGTCGCCCACTTTTTTGAGACTTACTAAGTTTGTGTGACAGAAAGTAGATTGGTCTTTCATTCTTAACTCCTGGTATTCCTGAATTTTCTCCTTCATATGGTTGCGTTAAACATGCTCCTATGGCATTATCTGAAGCATCTGTATATAAAATCAATTCGTTTGTTTAGATCTGGATGTGCCAATAATGGAACTATTGTTAAACTATTTTTCAAAAAATCAAATGCTTTCTGACAATCTTCATTCCATTTAAATCTTGCGTATTTGCAGGTCAGGTTAGTGATGGGTTCTGCTATTTGTGCAAAATTTGGAATGAACCGACGATAGTACCCACACGTACTAATAAAAGCCCTAACCTCTCTCACGTTGGTTGGAGCAGGTAATTCCCTAATGACTTTCACTTTGTCCTGATCTGGTTTAAGTCCTTCCCTATCGATGATGTACCCCAAGTACTTAGTTTCTGTTTTTAGAAATTCACATTTACTGAGTTTCAATTTAACATCGTGTAATCTTAGCCTATCGAATACTAATTTTACATGTTTAAGGTGGTCTTGTACGTCTCCTGCTGTGTAGATCAAAATGTCATCTATATATGCTAATGCGAACTTTTGCAGGCCTTCTAATACTTGATTAATTAATAACATATAATGAGAAGGCGCTGTCTTGACTCCAAAAGGCATTCGTAAAAATTCGTAAGAACCTGCGTGAGTACAGAAAGCACTTTTCTTCTGAGCATCCGAGCGACATGGGAATGCACCAAAATCCTGACCTTGCGTCTAGCGTAGTAAAGAAGGTAGAGCCATTAAGTAGCCCCAAAATATCATCAATCACCGGCAATGGATAAGCTAATTCTTGGTGATTTTGTTCAGGGCCCTGTAGTCACAGCAGAACCGGTGACTACCGTCCTTCTTGGTCACAATTACTATCGGAGATGACCATTCTGACTTGGATCTTGTTATGATTCCTGCTTTCAGCATATCTTCTATTGCTTTTTTTTTACAATTTCTCTATTCCTTAGAGGAGTTCTATATGGTTTCAAACTGATTGGTGGATGATTTCCTGTGTCTATTTCCATAGTAACTGTCTTGGTCTTACCCAACTCCAAGTCATTAATAGCAAAAACATCCTGATTTTCTCTCACTAACTCTTCTAATACTTCCTTATACTCTTGTGGAGCTTTCAATTGTGATAATAACTCTTGTTCTCTCTTCAAAATGACGTTGTTTTGTCTACTGAATGTACCTGAGATGGATATTTCTGAATGCATGGATCAATTCATCATTCCGTCTTTTCCAACTTCCTCTACTTCTATTTCTGGTATTAATAGGGACTTCTGGATACTCATTTATTGTCAATTTCCTCTTTAACTGTTGTTACTATGCTGTTAAGATCATGTGCTATTTTTGCAATGACACACCCTCTATAGCAATTTAATCTCCTTCCCTGTGTTGTTAAAAATCATTACTGGAAAACTCGAAGTGTCTGTCTAAATGTCATTATTCCATCTGTGACCTCTAACCCTGGTTCATCTATTATCTCTCGCTCTAACTCTGTTACTGTAACTGTTTGTCCTATCGAAAAAATAAGGATTTTTTTACTTTTGCTTGTATCAGATTGACCGTCTGTGGTTTTAAGTCATGGATGTTTTTACTCTGCCCAGCGTCGATACGTGCATATCTTCCTCTAAATCGACATATACATCTTGAAATCTCAACTTATGTAAATCAAAATAAAGTCTTACACCATTTTTCAGTAAGAAATCTCTACCTAGGATCATGTTCCTACTTAAATCTTTGACTACATGAAAAAGGTGTCTCACATTTATTCCCCCTAATTTAAAGTTTATCAACGTCTGCCCGACTACCTCTAAATTTTGTCCGGTAACAGAGTGAAGGTTGTCCCGATTCCTAAATATTCTACAATTCTTTAATATGCGATATAAGAATTTTTCCTTGATCACACTGACTTGAGCTCCCGAATCAATCAATGTTCTAATTCTAAATTTGCCTATTTCTATAATGCAGTGAACTGGGATCAGGTCATATTCACTGAGAACTGTTTTATCTCTCCAAGTTGAGGACCGCTTTCTATATTCTCTATTTCTACCTTGTCCTCCTATACTTGTTATTGGTAATCAACATATTCCTTAATTCTTAGGGCCTTTTTATTTTCCCTCCTACCGCAGGTCCTACTCAGTAAGTGGGATGCCAGTTTCCCTGCGTTCCTGTCCTTGCAAAACTTCTCTGCATATGTCCAAAATTTCTATTTGGTCTACTATTTACACTTCCATTCTGTGCACTAACCTGAGCATGTCTACTGTCACAAAATCTAAAAGTGTGTCCCCTCTGTCCACAATTCCAACAGACCATATTTGTACTAGCTACTGTCTCTCTTATAGAATTTCTCATTTGTCTTCCTCTATCTTCATTACTTTCGTTATTATTTCCCTGCAGTGTCTGTATTTCTCCTCGTCTTCTCCATCCGTACCTTGCTTGTCCTATCTACATAGGTTCCTCAATTATATCCTCTCTATTGTTTCCTATCTCTCGTCCCACTCTTAGTCTAAATCTCCTTCTCAAACTTTCTTCCTGTACAGCTATATCTACAGCCTGTGATAATCTCGCAGGATTTTCCCTCATAAGCTTGAATTTAAGTCCATCCGACTTTATTCCATCAACGAATATTCCAACTAACATCCTTTCTACTTCTTCACCCTGTACGTTCTGTCCTAGAAACGCCTCCTCACCTAGATTAATTAACGTATCAATGTACAGTTGCACACGTTTCTCCATTGTTCTGCTTAGACTGTCTCAGCACTGAAAATGCATGTTGAGGATCTGTGATCTCCGCATATTTATGAGCTAAATCATCTTTAAAATGTTCCTAAGTCTCATCTGCCCCAGCTTCTAATTTTCTCCTAATATGATCCGAAACCGGTGTTACAGTGGCCTGGTTAGCAATTTTTTTCTTTTCTTCATCCGTGGCTTCTATCAAGAAAGAGTGTTTTTCTACGGCTATCATCCATTTTTTACAATCTCTTGCTTGTCCACTGAATTTTTCAATGTCTGTACTTACCCCTTGCTGTTTTATTGCTGTGTTAAGTCTACCTATTGCTCTACCTACTTCACCCAAAATTTGTTTCAAAGAAGCCTCATCCTGAGCCATTTTAGTGTTTTTGTTAGATATCCTAATACTTCAATCAATAAAAAATTTTGCACAATTACAATGTTATAATTACATATAAGTCAATATACTTTTCATGTAAGGATACAACTTGAGGCGTATGCAGACTGTACTTTCCAACCTGACTAGTGTCCTTCAAAGTTCTCCTAAATGACAAGCGTGATATTTACTTCTGTGCTGGCTCAGTTTCGGTCCCGGAAAACCTCTGGGTTCAGGTATCTGGTTTCGCTTGTGACATGGGCAACTTCGGACTTCTTCACCCATGGATGGGCACTTCTGAGTTCTGATTTCGGACTTCACCCTTGAATGGGCACTTCTGAGTTCTGATTTCGGACTTCATCCTTGAATGGGTGCAAACTGTGTCGTTTTGAGCTCAGCTTTGGTCAGGTAAACAAGACGATTGAAATAGGCTATCCTCTTTAACAGGGTCGGCAACCATTATGCCCACCCGCCTCAGAGGAGCCCAATGCGGCTGGATCACACTTTATGAGAAACATCTTCATGAGCTGGACATTTTTCTCTCAAACTTGAATAAGCTTCAGCGTTGTTGCGGCTGCCCAATTAGACCAGTTATCGATTCAGCAAAAACGATTATACGGCTGCAGGTAGACCCTTGATAGAAATTGCATAGTAACGATTCAGGTTTGCAACATCGAGAGGTATGGTTAGATGATGTATCTAGTATCCAACGGCGGCGTATAGGAGTGACTGGACAGCGGTCCTCCCAGAGCCTGGAGCTGACTTGACAACGAGCTCTTATAGTCTCTTGAAAACGACGATGTGGAGCAGCAGCAGCCTCTTGAGAACGACAGATTCAGGCCACGGCTATGGTAATAGAAGAAGCCATCTTTTCCAACTGCATTCAGCAATAGTTTTGAAACGTAGCAGCACTTTCTTTAAAACGCACTTCGGAAAATTCCTGCCGTGATCAATACTTCGCGTTTTCCTCAACAATCCATGATTCATGATCCTGGTCAATGAGGCTCCAGTTTGGGTTGTATAACAGAGCGACAACCCAAAGGCAACTGCAGGTAACTGAAGGTATGAAGACAAGCCACCGATGACCTGTTAATGACTCATTTTATTCGAAGAAGCTTCTGTATTATCAAAATGGATACATGGACTATCAAAGCAGATACATGTTGTTGGTTCGGCGGCTGAGTCGTAACTAACTCCTTGTTTATCTCCACGTCAGCACGTGAGCGTCCCTAACTACCTAACTACGGTGCTCACGCGTGCTTCAACTATTTATTTCCTTCCCTTTGCACGCCGTGCCACTTAACTAAACCCCGTATAACAGGCTACTATGTTATACATATATAGACAACTAGCTGACCCTTCCCGGCTTCGCCCAGCTCCTGGCTGAGATCTATTTATCTGCCTGCCTACCTCTCTATCAATCAATCTATCTATCCATCCATCTACGGTCCCCATCTATCTTTCTGTCTGTCTGTCTGTCTGTCTGTCTATCTATCTATCTATCTATCTATCTATCTATCTATCTATCTATCTATCTCTATCTGTCTGACGGCCCGGCTGTCTATCTATCTATCCATCCATCTAGAGGACACGGTACGGCTTCGCTCAGCCCCTAGCGGGGATCAATCTATTTATCTATTTAGCTATCTATCTATCTAACCATCCATCTACGGTATCCATCTACGGTATCTGTCTGTCCGTCTGTCTGTCTGTCTATCTATCTATCTAGTAGAAGAATAGATAGTACTGAAAGTAAACTTACCAAGATATCACGAACAGCCAATAAACGGTGGGCGGTGGGTTGACTGCAGAGTACTGCAAAGGATATGCAACTAACTTTCTCTCACAAAAAATTACATTTTTTTTTAAGCGAACGAAAATCTTTATTTTCAAAGGGTTAAGAATTGGGCACGCAGGCCTGTCCTACATTCTGCCCTTCTTCTCTATTTCCTCTCATACATTCTTTCATTCAACATCTCTTATGAAGCAATTCTTTGACAACAAAATGCATGAGGGAGGGTACAAGCCTTATCGTAGTGCAAGGAAATGCAGCCTAAAGACTAATTGTCATGGTAGGGCAGACCAGGCCCTAAGCCTTGGTTGGCAACTGGTTTAGGATCGAAGCTCCGACAGTTAGAGCATTGTTTTGCTGATCCGGCAGCTTCTGCAGCTTGTATTGTTCCAGACGTATTGGTGTTACCTTTCCTCTGGAGTAAACTAGACAGGCCGAGAGACGAATCATGCTGCATGGGCAACACATGGTCTCTAAATTCAGCCCAGGCTTTGTGTTATAGAGAGGTATAACCCCATTTTACAAACTATCGTCTGTCAAGACGGCAAGGTGCCAGTCAGTCGTCAGATTATCCTCATTGCACATCAGCCCCTTCAGTCTATAAGTGCTTGGATTCCCTCCTCGGTATCTCCCTCAGTGTGTATTGGTCGAACACACTAGTTGTTTGTTGGTTGGTTATTTTTCTTTGGTTCCATGTATAGCGCTCTTGTCTGATTTCATCCATTTTCACTTGACATTCTTGCAGTCTGGTCAGGGTTGCAGATTTGCAGCCAGTCTTTTCATTTGCTTAAATGCCCGACCTATCTGACAGTATTTAAAACATTAGACCGCGTTCTACAGTAGCCCAACCTCTGCAAGCCTATCTGCTTCCCATTTCATCCACAATTTAATTATATACAAATTTTTTTCAACTACAGGTCATTGTATATGCATTTTGCTCTCTATTCATTTTTTTATGGAGTGATTAATACACAAACATCTCCAAGTAAAAACAGAATTGGCATGCACACAGATATTCACTTTTGTATAAGACCAGAAAGATCAGCAGTAGAAGAGGCAGACTAAGAGGATGCTGGATGGTCTAAGATGGTGGCATCAATAGAATGCATCCCAGAACAGCTAGGATCGAGATCTGTGGAGATACATGAACACCTCTGCTCTTTAGCATGGCACATGATGATAACGGGTCGATAGTTCAACACGTGAGAAGTTCATGGGCTTTTATGGCTCAGGCTGGAGGGAGAATTGTGACGAAAGATTCTGGTGCTTTTGCTTTGACTATAAGTAGCCTGACTATGGAAGTCATGGCAGTAAGTAAAGCAATAACATGGCTTGAGATCAAGACCTTCACTCGGGCATGCTTCCTTAGTGACTCAATGAGTATGCTCAGGAAGATAGTGTTGGGTTGGGTCAGAAGACAGTGGTTGGTGTCTTTGGGGTGGTCATGGCTGGCAAAGATTAGTTTCATTTTCATGCCAGGGCTTGCAAGTGTACAAGGAAATGAGCAGACTGACAGGCTTGCAGGTAATGCAGGGATCCGAGCATTTATGGACTGAATGGTTCGATTGCAATGAGGATGATCTGTTGTCTAACTAACTAACATGATAATGATAATGTATAAGTAATATTGTCACATATGTGAGTGGCACCTTGCCGTCTTGACAGACGAAAGTATGTGGATTGGAATTTGGCCAAAATCCCATCGCACAATGCCTGGGCATGGATTCAGAGAACGTGTGTTGCCCATGCAGCATGTTCCCTCTCTCGGCCTTGCCTTGTTTACTCCAGAGGAAAGGATAACCAGTACGTCTGGAACAAGGCAGACTGCAGACGCTGGCGGCTCAGCATCAAACCTCTAAGAGCCGGAGTTTAGCTCACCTCCAAGAGCAGGAGGTGAATGGTGGCCAGACTCTCACATCCGTGGGACTTGGCTTAGAGGCGTTCAGCCATACCCCACAGTAGAGTGCCTTAGAGCAAGTGTCTCGACCTGTATGAGCATGTACATCTCTCATTCGTAAGTGTCTGGACCAATGTAAGCGTGTACTACTGTCAAACTCCCTGCCTGACTTTGCAGATCCCACGACCAGCGAGAATAGGCCCGCCGAAGATATTGCTCATCTGATGCGAACAGATCTCCCCTTGATTGAATAAGTAAAGAAACAATAAAAGTAGTGGTATTTCAATTGCGCTTGCGCTCCCACCTATGCTACACCCTTCATGTGTCTTCACAAAGTCGGACTAGAGTCAAGCTCAACAGGGTCTTCTTTCCCTACTGATTCTATCAAGTCCATTTCCCTTGGCTGTGGTTTCGCTAGATAGTAGATATTGACAAGCCACATATGTAAGATTAACAATATAAATCTCAGTTTTATCTATAACACATTTTAATTTATGAGACATATAAGTCAATATGTTTTGAGTGAATAACATCAAAGCACCATAAGTCAAAAACAGTTTCAAATAACAAAAACATGATGCTATGTTTAACTAGCATAAAACACATTGTTTAGTGCATTCGTTTCTTGTGTGTGTCAGCGAAAAAGTTTGTGTCGTGTTTCTATACAACATAAAACAAATCTTCTTCAGTTCATCATTACTGGCAGTCCATAGATAACCAAGCCTGATCCACTGAATTCAGGAAATTCACATGCTTGCCTTGCTGGGACCATCAGCTCCCTGACTGACACAGGCTGACTTTGAGACATCCAGGAAGAGAACAATCTGGAGCTTATTCTGCTGAAATCATCGCCTCTTGGTGTCCATAGATGTCCCATCATTGCAGAACTGGAAAAGAATGCATAAGATGTTATTAACCACAAGACTGTATCTCCAGTTGTGGACTGGGTCTAAAGATATTGGATGCCAAAAATAAAAGGTCATTTAAGCACAGATACCACAAACAATATGTTTCACGATTTATTGCCTGGTATATTTCATTGCATCTCGTTAGGTGCATACTACAGAGTTATATATCATATGAAGTGAATAAATGAATAATACTTGAGCTGAAACATTTAAAATACATAGTCACAGGTATTGTGGGAATATGAAACATTTAAAACATATAGTCACAGGTATTGTGGGAATATGAAACATTTAAAATACATAGTCACAGGTATTGTGGGAATATGAAACATTTAAAATACATAGTCACAGATATTGTGGGAATATGAAACATTTAAAACACATCGTCACAGGTATTGTGGGAATATGAAACATTTAAAATACATAGTCACAGGTATTGTGGGAATATGAAACATTTAAAATACATAGTCACAGGTATTGTGGGAATATGAAACATTTAAAATACATAGTCACAGGTATTGTGGGAATATGAAACATTTAAAATACATAGTCACAGGTATTGTGGGAATATGAAACATTTAAAACTCATAGTCACAGGTATTGTGGGAATATGAAACACATAGTCACAGGTATTGTGGGAATATGAAACATTTAAAATACATAGTCACAGGTATTGTGGGAATATGAAACATTTAAAACACATAGTCACAGGTATTGTGGGAATATGAAACATTTAAAACACATAGTCACAGGTATTGTGGGAATATGAAACATTTAAAACACATAGTCACAGGTATTGTGGGAATATGAAACATTTAAAACACATAGTCACAGGTATTGTGGGAATATGAAACATTTAAAATACATAGTCACAGGTATTGTGGGAATATGAAACATTTAAAACTCATAGTCACAGGTATTGTGGGAATATGAAACACATAGTCACAGGTATTGTGGGAATATGAAACATTTAAAATACATAGTCACAGGTATTGTGGGAATATAAAACACATAGTCACAGGTATTGTGGGAATATGAAACATTTAAAACACATAGTCACAGGTATTGTGGGAATATGAAACATTTAAAACACATAGTCACAGGTATTGTGGGAATATGAAACATTTAAAATACATAGTCACAGGTATTGTGGGAATATGAAACACATAGTCACAGGTATTGTGGGAATATGAAACATTTAAAACACATAGTCACAGGTATTGTGGGAATATGAAACACATTTTATTGTTTCAGCTTAAGTATTATTTATTTACTCACTTCATATGATATATAACTCTGCAGTATGCACCTGATGAGTAGCAGCAAAATTGTCAGGCAATAAATCGTGCAACAGAATGTTTGTGCCTTCTATGTTTAAATTCACTAAGGGAATACATTATGTTTCAAAAGGTCATTAATATTTACAAAACATTGTCCAATGTTTAAAGGGGTTCATTTCATTAGGGTCCCTTTGCCATTAGGCAAGCTGGCATCCTGGCCAGTCCGCCACTGTATGTCACACAGTATAACAAGCAATAAGGCAGAATGTGTACTTTCTTGTACTTGAAATGTATACGAACATAACATTTGGCTGCACATAATAGACCAGAAAAAGGAAGATTTGAAAGATATGACACACTGCATTTGAAACTGTTATTCTGCTAGCCAGACAAGCACAATGTCAGTGCTAGCCAGGTTTTTGACACTTGAGTCACCAAAAATGCTAGTGCCAGTGAGATCACTGACACCTGAACACCCACAACACCTTAATAAAGCCTCATCACTAGTCAGGTCTAATAAACTGTAAACACCCATTAAATGGTGCCTGTGTTGAATAGAATGACTAAAATGGTTTGACAGAATCGCAAATGCAGAGCTTAGGGAGAGAACTAGACAGATTCTAGTGAATCAAGAGTTATGGAGAAACAAGGTGCTGGACACATATTGAGAAAAGTTGATTATCCATCCATCATGTGCCATGCCGATAAGCGTGGGCGGTCATGTTTTGCCATCTCACTCGATCACCAGAGTCGTGGATCAGCTCCGTCATACTGTCCCATGTGGCGAAGCCATCCAGGTATTTACTTCTCGGTCTTCCCCTTGGTCTCTTCCCTTCAATCTTGCCAGTTATCACCAAGTTCTCTAAGTCATTTCTTCTCATAACATGTCCAAAAAATTTTGACTGTCTACGTTTAATGTCTCTAATCAGTTTACGATCTTCATTTGTTTCTTGAAGGATTTGTTCATTGGTTTATCTGTCTGTCCGTAGTATTCTTTGCATTTTCCTCAGACACCACATTTCCACAGCCATCAGATGTTTATCAGCTTGTCTGCTCTTTGTTCACGCTTCACATCCATACAAATGTTCAAGGTTCTATGTAGCACTTCAACACTTTTTTTCTCGTTTCAATTGATACCTTTTTATAGGTCAGTATGTTTTTCATGTTGCAAAATGCTACCTTCGCAATGGCTATTATTGTTCTAATCTCTTCAAGGCATTTCCCATCAGATGTTATGACTGTTCCGAGATAACTGTACCGATTCATTTGCTTAAGAATATGCCCATTTACTTGTATATTACATTGTGGTGTTTCTTCCTTTCTAGTGACGACAATAATCTGTGTCTTCTTACAATTCAATTCTAACCCTAGTTGTTCACTGTGTGCAACAACCGCATCTACTAAATGTTGCAGGTCCTGATCAATGTCTGCAATCAAGACTGTATCATCTGCATATCTAATGTTATTGATGCATCGCATCGATATTTTAGCCCAGGCTTTGTGCTATGGAGAGGCAATAACTCCATCCCTGGTCTTAACTGGTCTCGGAATCAAAGCGAGAGGCAACTGTTACGGGTTATAAGTCCTTGTCAGTTGGCGTAGACATGGGGCGCCACGCGTTGCCTCTGACGGTGGGAGACACCTATAGGTGTCACTGATCAGCTACCGCCCGCCTCAAGCTGGGCAGCCCCCAGCCAATTGGGTGCTGATCCGCCACAGCCTGCCTGCTTCAATGGGTGCTTGGGGCTAGGACAAAATCTGAATCGCAGACTGTAAAACCAATGCACCAGGTACAAACAAAAATAAAAATAGAAACCTCAAGCTACGGCTTGCAACCTGGAACGTGAGAACCATGTGTCCAGGATTTTCCACTGACTTGACCAATATTGATGATGTGAGAAAAACGGCTGTGATTGATGCCGAACTCAATCGTCTTAACATTGATATTGCTGGCCTGCAGGAGACTCGCCTCGCTGAGGAAGGGTCACTCAGGGAAAACAACTACACCTTTTTCTGGAAGGGTAGAGGGCAGGCAGAAAAAAGGCAACACGGTGTGGGCTTTGCAGTGAAGAATTCGCTACTTGGAATGATTGAAATTCCAGCAGGAGGAAATGAAAGACTATTATCCCTGCGCTTGGCAACCTCTTGTGGGTTTGCCACCATTATTACTGCATATGCACCGACACTCGATTCCTCTGATGATGTGAAGGATTTGTTCTATGAGGAGTTAGACTCCGTGATCAAGGCAGTTCCAAAATCTGACTACATTTATATGCTCGGTGATTTCAATGCTCGTGTGGGCAAGGACTCGAGTTCATGGCCAGTGTCCCTTGGAAAATACAACATCGGTCGCATGAATGAAAATGGGCAAAGGCTGCTGGAGCATTGCACCAGTAATGACCTATGTATTACAAACTCTTTTTTTAAAACAAAAGAGATGCATAAGGTCACATGGAAACATCCAAGATCCGGCCATTGGCACCAGCTGGACTTCATCATCACACGGAGACAACATCTGAACCATATATCATTGACTCGTAGTTACCACAGTGCTGACTGTGATACAGATCATTCTTTGGTTGTTGCAAGAGTTAGACTGAGACCAAAGAGAATCTACACAGCTAAACACAAATCTAGTCCCAGGATTAATATTATTAACACTCATGATCCTGAAAAGTGCTTTCAGTTTCAACAGCAACTTAAAGACGCTTTCACTGATACACCAGAAAATTGTACAGTAAATGAAAAGTGGGGTCAAATTAAGGAAACTCTTTATAAAACTGCCGTAGGGGTTTACGGCACTGTGGATCATAAGAGGCAGGACTGGTTTGCGGCCAACAGCGAGACTCTGCAGCCCTTGATTGATAAGAAGAAGAAAGCTCTCTTAAGAAACAAGGAAAGACCAACGCGTAACACTCTGAGTGAGCTAAGGCAAGCTAGGAAGGATGTGCAAAAGGCTGCCAGGCAGTGTGCAAATGATTATTGGATCAAGTTATGTGAGTCCATTCAAATCGCAAGTGATAAGGGAGACATAAGAAGCATGTATGAAGGAATAAAGAAAGCCTGTGGTCCAGTGATCAAAAGAAGTGCACCGCTGAAAACCTTGACTGGAGAAGTCATCACTGATAAGAAACAGCAGATGGACAGATGGGTAGAGCACTATTTGGAGCTTTACTCAAGTGAGACCAAACTAGCGGATGAAGCCCTCAACGCCATAGAGGCCCTGCCAACTCTTGACCACCTGGACACACTTCCCACCATAACAGAAGTTAAGTGTGCTATAAATGAACTTGCATCTGGCAAGGCTCCAGGTAAGGATGGGATTCCAATAGAGGTTATCAGGAGTGGGCAAGACACACTCACTCTACAGATCCACCAGCTAATAGAGCTATGCTGACGTGAAGGACAAGTCCCACAGGATTTCAAAGATTCAAACATCATAACGCTGTACAAGAACAAGGGTGATCGGAGCGACTGTAACAACTATAGGGGTATCTCACTTCTGTGTATTGTTGGGAAAGTATTTGCCAGGATTGTTCTGCGCAGACTTCAAGTCCTAGGAGATCAAGTCTACCCCGAATCACAGTGTGGCTTTCGACAGAACCGGTCTACCACTGATATGATATTCTCATTGCGACAAATGCAAGAAAAATGCCGTGAACAGAATCAACCACTGTTTATTGCCTTCATCGACCTCACAAAGGCATTTGATTTGGTTAGTCGTGAGGGTCTGTTCAAGGCACTAAAGAAGATTGGCTGCCCACCAACTCTTCTGTCCATTGTGGAATCGTTCCACACAGGCATGAAGGGTATAATCAAGTTTGATGGTGCAACTTCTGAAGAATTTGAAATCAAGAGTGGAGTTAAGCAAGGTTGTGTACTAGCTCCCACCCTCTTTGGAATATACTTTTCACTTCTACTGAAATATGCATTTCGTGATCAGGATGGTGGTATATACATTCACTCACGCTCAGATGGCGGCCTCTACAATGCTCAGAGATTGAAGGCTAAGACCAAAATTAGGAGGGTACTGATCAGAGAGTTGCTTTTTGCAGATGATGCTGCAGTTACGACCCACTCTGAGGAAGAATTGCAATGTCTACTATCTGCATTCTCCAATGCTTGTTCTGAATTTGGTTTAACAATTAGCAAAAAGAAGACACAGATTATGTCACAAGGTGCACATGGGGTACCATCAATCTTTATTGACGACGCCGAACTAGAGATAGTAGACCATTTTACATATCTAGGATCAGTGGTAAATAGCAAATTATCCCTAGATCAGGAAATCAACATCCGGATTGGTAAGGCAGCAACAACAATGAACAGGTTAAGAAAAAGAGTCTGGGAGAACAGGAAGCTTACTGCCAAAACAAAAGTCCTTGTCTATCAAGCCTGTGTCCTTAGTACTCTTCTCTATGGCAGTGAAACCTGGACAACTTACTCACACCAAGAGAACAATTTAAACAGCTTTCATATGCGGTGTCTGCGAAGAATTCTTGGTATTAAGTGGCAAGACAAAATCACAAATACTGAAGTATTGGAAAGATCAGGTTGTGTGACAGTTTATTCCATGCTCAGTCTTCGTAGACTTAGATGGATAGGACATGTTAGGAGGATGGATAATGGTAGAATACCAAAGGATATCTTTTTTGGTGAATTACAGATGGGTAAGAGATCTCAGGGTCGGCCTCTACTACGATACAACGATGTGTGTAAGCGGGACATGATTGATACAGGCATTGATAATGCACATTGGGAGCAAGTCGCCGCTGAACGTGTTGCATGGAGGGCAAATATCAGAAATGGAATAAAGTCAAAGGAGAAAATTATTGCAGAAAAGTCACACACCAAGCGTTTGAGACGTAAGATGGTGCATGATGGTGGAAATGACCACGTGTTCACATGCACCCACTGTGAACGGACATTTACAGCGCAAATTGGCCTTATCAGCCACACTCGCTACCGCCATAGTTAAAAGTTATTATGCCTTTTTAGAGCACAAACTATCGTCTGTCAAGACGGCAAGGTGCCAATGAATGATGCATCGCCCCCAATGTTCATTCCTTCCATATCTTCTATATTTCTGAAAATATTTTCACTGTACAGGGAAAAAAGATCTGGAGACATTACACATCCTTGCCTCACACCTCTCTTAATAGGCTGATATTAACCTTCTTCGTTATCAATTCTGATGGCAGCTTGTTGTTTTCAGTATATGTAATTTACAAGTCTAAGGTCTTTTCCATCAATTTGTAGATCTTCAAGCATCCTTATCATGTTGACATGTCTCACTTTATCGAAAGCCTTTGGGTAGTCAATAAAGCAAAGGTGTAGATCTTTGTTTACTTTTATAGAACATTCAATTACTGTTCTCAGTATATACACAGCATTTACTGTACCCTTGCCTTCAACAAACCCACATTGTTCTTCTCCTATTTTGGGTTGTATATTCTTCCTAACTCTTTGCATGATAACTAAAAAATACATTTTCTGAAACTCACAGGGCAAACGAAATAGAGAAAGAGCTAACAACACATCGAAATGAGAATTAGAGACAGAGATGAATCACATGGAAAGGATATGGAGGGAGCTGCAGGAGACAGCAAAAGATGGAATGGTTTAGTGTGAGTTGGTTGAGAGTTTATACTCCAATGAGGGTTAAAGGTCAGAAGGAGAAGAATGCTGGTCCCCAACATGGAGGATAGGTGGTTGAACTGTTAAGGCCTCTGGAGTGTTTATGTTTGTGTCTACAGTTTGCTTACGCATTTTCCTCATGTTGGACTGGTAGTGCATGGTTGTGTCACCCTGCTGCTGAGTTGAGTGCATGGAGCGACATTGTGCGCTGTGAATTTCATGTTGAGTGCTATTACATCTGTCCACGGTTATTTGTAGAATGAACTGCATGTTCAGAAAATGGTGGGTCACTGAACTAACTGGATTTGCCTTATACAGTAATGTGTGGCTGCTGATTCTGTAGTAACTGCCGCTTCCATCGATGATGAACTGTATTTTTTGTGGTGGACTTTGTTGTTGGCATTCTGGCAGAGGCATTATGCATAGTATACCTGTGCGGGCTGTTGATTTGTCAAGACTCCTGTCTGTTCCACTTTTCACATAGGGCAGTGAGGAGCATTTTGTGTGATATTCACTGGCACAGGAACAGAGCATAATGGGGGTGACCCTTTGCTGTGAAGTTGGAACTGCGACTAACTAACTTAACTAGGAGAAGAATGCAATCAGTAGTCTTGCTGAGACTTTGATGACTTCCCTACAATGAACAGTTCCAGTGAAACTAAGCTGCCATGTCCATAACATGAGGAATGACTCCATATGTGAGTCTAATACCAGAGCAACATGTGTAAGCTTTGTTTTAATGGAAGACCCTGTGGATGGCAGAAAAGGCTAATATGTTGCCTCTGCTTTGCTTGAGGGCCAGACTGCATGCATGTAGATTTCCTGGAAGTGTCTCTTGGAGTGCATCCTCTATGGAGAGAATTGGTGTGGATGACATCACCACACTGAGACCATGGACTGTCCTTCAAAACTACCTGGGATAGCTAACCTGGTCAACAAATGCCTGTAAGAAGTTGGATGGTTTGGCCGAAGGCAGATATGACCAAGCAAAATACAAATACCATCCAACAATTTAAAATAAAAAATAAGAAAAACGGAACATTCTTCCTGAATAGATTGACATCAGAGTTTTAGGGAACAACATTTTTACACATACTCAATGTAGACAACTTACCATCCTGCCAAAAGGAAGTACAAAGCTGGGCCTCCTGCATCCAATTTTCTGTCAGCAGATAAAGAGCCACTTCTTGAACTCATAATCATAGCAAATGCCCTGGCAGTGACGATGCACTGCAATATATTGTAGTCTGGCCAGGTATCTCCAAAATAGCTGTGACAAATTTAGTTGCATTTGAAAGGGAAAAAATAATTAAATGTAACTACTAATGCATACAAATATGGACAACAGTAAAACCAACTGCAAATAAATTACATTCAATCATAAGTAATTGTACAGAACTTATCAGTATCATCATTATGTGCTTTACAGACTGATGTAGGTGTCTGCGTCTCTCCACGAATCTCAATCCTTGTTTTAAGGATGATTCTTAATTATGACAATATCTCATGCCACCTTCTAAGACCATCAAGATTCATTTCTCTCCATCTGCATTTGCCACTGCTGATTTTTTTCCAGTTGTGACAATATTTTGCAATGCCTATCTTCTCATCATATAACTATGCCACACTATTTGTCTATTTTCTACAGCTACATATAATGAAATCAGTATTAACATCTCGAGAGATTAAATACGCATTAAAAATGAGAATTGTCAAATGTTATGTATATTTAACACCACTATATGATGTGGAAACCTGGGCATTGAACAAGCAATTAAAAAGTCAAATAGAGGCCCTGGAGATGTGGATATACAGAAGAATACGTCATATTTCGTGGAAACAAAACCAACTAAATACAGAGGCTCTAGAAAAACTGGGATTGAAAAGAGTGTTGATGAAAGAAATAAAAAAAAAAGAGGCAAGTGAAATATTTTGATCACATTAAAAGACATAACACTCTTCTAAAAACCATACTGGAGGGCAAGGTTGAAGGCAAGCAAACAAGAGTTAGACAATGATACAAGTGGGAAGATAACATCAAGGGATGGACGAACATCAATCTGACAGAATGTACAGTCAGGGTGAGAGACAGACAGTGTTGGAGATTCATTGCAGCTAACCTTCATTGTGGAGACGGCACCTGATTGATTGATATAATGTTCCATTTCAGGAGCCTCTTCCAGGCAATCATTAATTACTCTGGTCACCCAAGGTAATTGCAACATTCATCTCAAAAGAGTTACTTTTTTTGGCGTATACTTGCTTTGAACTCAAGCGTAGCCCATTCACGTACTTCTACTTCTAGTGCACTACACTGATTTGTGCGTAAGAATTAGCTTAGCTTTCCCTATTACCAGTGTCCCTCACCATCAGGTGAACCCACTCCAACTTCTGAGGTACTTGTAATTTACATCCCCAAGTCAAGACGAGAAGTCAACATTTTAGTCCAACTGACGGTGTAGGAGTTGAACCCACTACTTCAGCATCAGCACACCGGAGGTTTAAGAGCGAGCATGCTTATCCATTCAGCCATGCTGACCTCCTATAGTTACTATGAAATATAAGCAATTCTTATCACCCGCCACTGCTAACCAGACGGGACAAAGCCCAGGATTCCAAAGAATATTTTCTGAGAATTCTCTACCTTTTATTCTTTAGTGACCTTTTTTATCAATACTGTTTTTCTATATTTTTGCCTATTTTGTGTAACTGACATTCATACAATGCTAAGTTGCGTCACAGTGAGAGTGACCCTGAAAGAAATATGCTGGTTGGACTGGGATGGTGGTGTAGAAGAATATGATCAATGGAATTATTCTAGAACACCAAGGACTAAGATCTATGGAGATATATGAACACCAGCACCAGGTGGCAGGGCACATGATGATGATCCCTAAGTGTACCATGACTCGCATTACCATTTGAAGTGGATGGGCGTTTATATTTGAGAGATTCAGAGCCAGATTTGTGCTCCATACAAAGGCACATGATGGTTGGACTGTCTGCATGAATGCAGGATCCTGTGTGAAGTCTGTGTGACTTGAATTGCAGTCAGGGGAGTGGTGGAAGTTTTCATAAACCGAGTTAACAAGAGACCTCTCTGTTTTATGTTTGAAATCTATGCGTAGGCTTCGTGTTAGCCTCTCATTGCATGCAGTCTGCCTATGAGGAGAGCCTGAGACTCCAACTGGCCAAGCATAGTTTGTAACCTAGCTGTAAGAATGCCTGACTCTAGTGTTTGTACCAAAAGATATTTGTATGGTAATATTTTAGAGTATTAGGATCGCCAACTATGATCAAGTGCAAATAAAAGATTACCGATGTTGCAGTTGTGTCTGCATATAATGAACAAGATGCAACCATAATGACTCCCTAACCTAATACTAGACAGAGAATTTCACAGCCGGGGATTCAGAGAGAAGTAGCACATGTTTTTCATTTTTTCATTTGTTCTTCATTGTTCTCACTTTTTCATCTTTAAATTCTTCTTATTCCATTCTTATGCCTTAATGCTTGTGTCTTCACTGTGATTATTTATGATGTGTTTTGTGTAAGTATTTGTTTGCTGATAAAGGATAGTCGCCGCAACGTCCTGTGTTTTCCGTAATTGTGTTCTGTAAGCTGCATTACTTAGTGATGTTTTATATTGTCTAACACTAGACATGTGGAAGTCTCAGTGGTCAAGTCATCTGCCTCGAGCTCCAAAGGTTGTGGGTTTAATTCCGGGCTACGTCTTTTAGTTCACAAGTGCATTTTTCTTGGAGAATCCTAGGGGTCATCACTGGAGCTATGGAGTTTGTGCTTTGTGCGGCGCTTTCGGCAGGCCACCCTGTGGAATGAAACTGAGCCATATAGGATACAACCTGATGTAATGTAGTTTGATCCTCTCAGAGTTTAAGACTTTTTAAGACACTAGACATGGAGACCGGTGCCGGCAGATGAGAAATTGTCCGACATACTCTTCCAGTTACAAGCATACTTGAGGCCAGCACGATCGAATGGATAAGAGTGCATGCTCTTAAACTTCCGGTGTGCTGATGCCGAGGTAGTGGGTTCAAGCCCTGCACTGGTCAGTAGGACTACATTTTGACTTCTCATGTTTGACTTGGGGATGTAAATTACAAGTACCTCAGAAGTCAGAGTAGGTTCGTCTGATGGCGAGGGACACTGGTAATAGGGACAGCTAATCCACACTCAAACATCAGTCCAGTGCACTAGAAGTAGTAGTAACATGTATAGGGACTACGCTTGAGTTTAAAGTAAGCGAACTAAAAGTGAAACAAAAATAAACAGGCAGACTGGTTTATGAGCCAAATACATGACAAAACAAGTGATGTGATTGACAAGGTAAATTTAGTTGCATATCATTTGGAGGACATTGCAGTCAACCCCACCATTTTTGAGCTGTTTGTGATTTCTTGGCAAGTTTATGTTCATAGTTTGCCATTGCTTTTTGGTCTGCTTCAAAATTGCTCTTCAAACACAGTATGCAGGATTACGAATTGCAATCCTAATCCCTTTGCGACAGCGACAGACAAACCTGATATTATTTCATTCACTTACAAATAGATGGAACGGTCTTTAAAGGCACGTCCTAGGGTGCCAGTATGTTCATGAACCCTGTCAGTACAAACGAGCCAGTCTTGATACCTTGAGATGATAGAAAGTGCAAACATTAAAATCACATACTTGTGGAGTGGACAGATGCTGGATTTTCTCCCTCACCATCAGTCTTGCCTTCCACCTTAGCTATGAATCTGATTTCAGGTCTCTGACCATGAATGATAAATCCATTAGCGCATTCTGTGGTACCAACTTCTCCAGTATTATCTTGTGTCTGCTGCCTGATTTATAGGTGCACCTTGACACTGTACAGCGGATACACTAGTATGGGAATGGTTAGACTAATGGCTCTGTTCTACCTATAGAAGAACTACAGTTTATCATTCAATAACTAAAATAACAGAATGCAATTTACCTCTCAGATCAAATGCTAAAATCTGAGAAAACATCTTCTTCTTGTTTTGTTTGTTTTGTTTTAGCTCGTTTTAACCCAAGCGTAGTCCATACACGAGCTACTACTCCTAGTGCACGCGATTGATGTTTTGCTTGTGGATTAGCTTTCCCTATTACCAATGTCCCTCGTCATTAGGCGAATTTCTGCCGGTCTCCCTGGCTGAGGAGTTAGCAGCTTTCTCCGTAACCCTGAATACTCTCGTGGTTGACGTGAGCGCACGAGAATTGGAAGCGGTTCGAGTCGCGCCAGTGACTTATGAGAGTATGGAGCCAGTCGCTCAGAAAGCAATGGCAAACTACTGACCGTAATCTTGCCAAGAAATCAACAATCAGCTGAAAGATGCTGATGTTGACAGCGATGTCCTGTAAAGTATATGCCAAAAAAAAAAAATTACCAATGTCCCTCGTCATTAGCGAACCCACTCCAACTTCATTGGTACTTGTAATTTACATCTGCATGTCAAAGATGAGAAGTCACTTTTTAGTCCAACTGATCAGTGTAAGGGTTGAACCTCGGTATAGGCACACCAGATGTTTAAAAATGACCTTTCTTGTCCATTCGGCCATGCTGACCTCCTCCTACTCCCTCTGCTTCTTTTTCCTCTCTTCCTCCATTTACCTCAGTGAATGTTGGGGGGAGATGTGAAGATCATTTATGAGATCTTTCTGATGATCTTATATGAGATCTTTCTGATGATCTTATATGAGTTCTTTCTGATGCTCTTATATGAGATCTTTCTGGTGCTCTTTGTAAGTTGCTACTCATTTCTCTAAGGTTGTTCTTGATACCATCACACTATCTTTTACATGGTCTTTCCCTTGCTCTGTATCTATTACATATCTTCAATGTTTTTCTTTGGGGCATATGGTACCAGGGCATTTTTGTGAAGTGGCCAAATCATTTAATCTGTTATTCTTTAGCGTATGCATGACTGGTTTCAGACTTAACCCTCTTCTAATTTATTAATACCTAATTCTATCTCTCACTGTTACTCTCGCAGCTCTTCTAAGGCATCTAATCTCTGTTGTTGTTGTTTTGTGCTCATTAGTTGCAGAAATTTTCCATATTTGACACTGACAGCATAATATCGGCCCAAAAATTGTTCTTATGAGATTTTGCTTTAGTACTTAAATAAATGTAATGTGAGTTAAGTTGAAATGATATCAGAACAGAATAAGAATGTAAAATATGTGTTGTTGGGGCAACAAAGTGGAGGAGACAATAGAACTAATGGAAAAACATCAAGAGACAATTTTAGATTGAGCAGAAAACAACATTCGCCGAATAATGTGAGCTATATCACCATCAATGTCATACCTTGCTTTATGAAAACATATTAAGATTCTCTAATCCCTGTCATTGGAAAGCAAATACGGCCAGGTCTAGTTAGGCTCTTCAAGTTTGATCTCATGTTGTAGCTTAGATGTCTCCATTGATTCAGTAAACAGGAATTGTTAGATAAAAGTAACTTACCCATTGAGTTCCTTAACAAGTTCCTCGGGACTTGGCAAAGGAATATTTGCTGTAACGGTTGATCGCTCAACTCCACTCTTGAATGGAGATCTGCTTATTTTTGTGTGCCATGTCAATAGAGCTATCAGATTAGCAAGGGAAGGAATCCTGGTCACTGTATCAGAGATCAAATCTGGCATGCTTTCCCATGGAAAATGTACCAATTCCTGAAAGCAATATCAATTTTGAAAATAACATTCGCAAGCAAGAGAAGGAACTTGACAAACACACACAAATTAATATGTCATTTTATCTTAGCTGTTTCCATGGTCGTTGTCTCTCAACAAGATATCAATGAATAAAGTTAAAGTCCGTAACTCCTTTGCCACGAAGCCGACATATCAAGTAATTGAATCACCAAAAAATGAGAAGTAGACAGCAAGCTTTACTGGAATATAATCTCAAGTAACAAAATGGACGTTGCAGCCAAAGCCTTTGTCAGGACAGAAACAATAAACTCACACTGACACAACTACGTGAACATATAAATATACAAGTTACTATCTGTATTCTTGTTGTGGACTGGATATGCGTTTCATGGAATCCATGTGTATGATGATAACAACAAGATAAGAAACCTTTCTAAGTCTTGAAATGCAACAATGACTTTATTTGTGTTCAGTAATCTTTTCTCATAGTATCTGTAGTGCGAAGATTGAATACGACACTTCTTATTCTTTCTTAACCCTATTCGCCGATTTACCATCAAGTCGTTTTTTTTATAATGGAAGGGAATTTATATTTCCTCTAATATTTTGCTGAATGTTTTCCAATGAGACAAAACAATGACATTCTTCTCATAATCATCATGTGCCTTGCCAGTAAGTGTGGGCGGTCAAATTTTGCCATCTCTATCACCAGAGTCATGAATCAGCTCAGTGTTCTTGTCTTGACTATACAACGTGGCCAAGCCATCCAGGTATTTACCTCTCTGCCCTCCCCTTGCTCTTTTACCTTCGATCTTGCTAGTTGTCACCAAGTTCTCCAATTTATTTTTTCTCATAAAGTGACCAAAAAATTGTGACATTTCTCTACATGTTTTGCAATCTTCTTTACTGCTATTATTCTTCCAGATGATGATGTTGTTTTCATTTCTCCAACTTTCTTATGCTTCTTGTTGAATCATATAGATAACATAAGTATATCTCATTACAGAATCCAAGTCACTGTACTAAGGGCAAGTTCACAAATATGCAGTCTCTCTTAGCAGACGTACATATTAATCATCACTACCAGCAGCTGGTACTCATTGGTGTTTCTCTCTTATGTACCACGAATGATTGCCACCTTGAACAACTCCATGTTCTTTTTCCCTTTTTTTTTGCTCTTGCTCGCATTGATTTGGAGCGTAGTCCGTACGTACTACTTCTAGTCAAAGTTCTTCATTCTCCACATCTCTCTAAGGGCTTTAATAATATCAGCATGATCCATTGGCTTGCCATCTGCAGGGGATGCCGAGCCAGCTTGTTTATCAGCTCATTTTTGAAGTCTGTTAGTAACACATTAAGTTCTTGAAAGTCATAGAAAACTGGACTAAACACTCTTTTCTATGAGAATAAGTTGTAGTCTGTCAGTAACAAATTAAGTTCTTGAAAGTCATAGAAAACTGGACTAAACACTCTTTTCCATGAGAATAAGTTGTAGTCTGTTAGTAACAAATAAAGGTCTTGAGAAAGGCATAGAAAACTGGACTAAACACTTTTCTTCATTAGAGTAAGTTTTACCAAAGTAATTAAGAAACCTTGTAACTCACACTGTCCAGAATGAGAATCACTGGTCGTCTCTTCTCACGCCACTGACCTTGACATATTTTAATCACCTCTTTCTGGATATTCATGCAAATGTGAGTCATGGTACCAGAAACATGCGGGGGCCACATGCACTCTACAAGAGACAGTATTTCTCTCTCACTGGCTTCTAACAAGATTTCTAGCGAGCTCTGCAAGTAACAACAATAACTTATATAATTGTAACTAATTAAAAACCAATAAAATATAAAATCCAGCTTTTAAAGATAAAACCTAAATAAAAATAAATAAAGCATAGCATCCAGGTCTTGTAGATAAGTAGATAAAACCAATAAAACATAGCATTTAGCTGTTGTAGATAACTAAAATAGGAGTCTCTGTGGTGAAGTGGTCAAGCCATCTGACTTGGGCTCCAAAGGTCATGGGGTCGATTCCGGGTCGCGTCATTCGGTTCACAAGTAAAGTTTTTCGGCGGAGACTCCTGAGGATCGTTGCTGGAGCTACGGAGTTCATGTTTTGTGCGGCGCTTTCTGCACTGTGGAAAAGACTGGGCCATTTGGGATAAAAACCTGGTGCAATGAAGTCGACCCTGTCGACTTTAAGCAACTTTTTAAGATAACTAAATTAAACATCAGTAAGCAATGGCAAACTACTGAGCGTAATCTTGCCTAGTACAACAACAGCAGCTGAAAAATGCTGGTGTTGACTGCAACGTAAAGTAACGGATATGCAACAACAACAACAACAAACATAGTACAAAGCTATTGTAGATATTTAGATAAAAACCAGTTAGTTAGTTAGTTAGTCGCAGTTCCAACTTCACAGCAACGGGTCGTCCCCATTATGCTCCGTTCCTGTGCCAGTGAATATCACACAAAACGCTCCCCACTGCCCAATGTGAAAAGTGGAAAAGACAGGAGTCTCGACAAACAACAACCCGCATAGATACACTGTGCATAATGCCGCCGCCAAAATGTCAACACACCAGTCCCCCACGAAACACCCAATTCATCTCTGATGGAATCGGCAGTCATTTTCCTATCTTGATGTTTCCTAGATGTTCACCTACACAGTCCACGAACATACAGTTCATCACCGACGGCAGTGGCAGTCAACCAGAAGCCTAGCAGCCACGCATTTCTGCATAAGGCAAACACTGGTCAACTCTGGGACATAGCCACCTGCCATCGCTCCGAACATGCAGTCACGTTCCAAAAATAAAAACGTTGGCAGATTCAAAAGCACTTCACACGAAACTCACAGCTCACAGTGTCGCGCCACGCACTCACTCAGTAGCAGGGCGACGGAACCATCAAGCCTCCTTAGTCGCCTCTTACGACATGCGTTGTAGGCTACAGAGTTGCTATTCTTTGCTTCCCTTATGGGCCCAGGCAACACACGGGAGAGATAAAAACCAACAAAACAGCAATTAACTGATGAAGATAATTGGATAAAAATCAATAAAACATATCCTCCAAATGAAGATAAACTAGATAAATGCCAAAAATACATTGTATCAATATGCTATAGATAACTAGATAAACACCAATAATAAAACATTGCATAAAGCTGTAGCAGATAACTGGATAAAAACAATAATAAACCAAAGCATCTAAAAGCTTCAGATAACAACAAGATAAAAACCAAGAACACTCAGTATTCAGCTGTTACAGATTACATAAAAACCAAAATAAACATAACATAAACCTGCTGCAGATAACTAGATAACAACCAATAATACAACAGCATGATGCTGTTGTAATAACAACTTAATTAAAAACCTATTTAACATATTACAGATATAAATCAAGGAAAATAATACTGTACCCTTAGCTCTGTGTAGCTGATATGATAACCATGTTCTTTCAAAATGGTGCTAACAGCTCTCCTTCCTGCATCATCTAAATATGTCTGTACAGAACGCTGTCCAACACAATCTAGCTGACCTCGCAACAGCCACTTATGACCGGCCAGAAACACTTCTTGCAGATATGTCAAGATTTCCTGTCCAGTAAAATTAGATTCTTTGTTATGTAAAAATCATCCTTAACTTGTTTGTTGTATATCCTTTACAGGATGTCACAGTCAACATTAGATTATTTTGGGCTATTTCTGATTTCTTGGCAAGTTTATGTACAGTAGTTTTCTATTGTTTCTGAACGACCAGGATTCATACTGAATTGTATGAAAACCAACACAAGGCAGCCTACTGCCAAATCGCCTGCAGCTATGTTTCGAACATGGTATGCGGCATTAAAAATTGCGTCCATGACTCCTTTGCCACAGAACTGCTTAGGGTAACTTTAGGGTAACTGATTTTAAATTATGTTTTAATTTAAAGGGCACTTTATGATACCATGAGTCCCAATAATTGTGTTGATCACTCCCCACTTGATCATTGTGTGGTCTTTGTGTCCCAGAACATCTCCTTGTACCCTTTTTAGACATGGTCTACCATGTGTACAGTTCACCATGTGTACAGTTCACCATGTGTACAGTTCACCATGTGTACAGTTCACCATGTGTACAGTTCACAATGTGTAAAGTTTACTATGTGTAAAGTCACTATGTATAAAGTTCACTATGTGTACAATTCAGCTTGTGAATTTTATAATATTTAAATTTCACATTGTGTAAAGTTAATAGTATATTAACTGATTCAGTGCCAAAACAAAACGTAGGTTTAGCCCCGTCATAATACACAATCAAATGAACAAGTATTATAATGTAAATTTTTGTTCAATAAGTATTGAAATTGTGGAAGATACTAAGTTTTAAAAAAACAAATAACACCATGGCCCTACTATGGTGATATATTGTCCTGCCCACATGGGAGATCAAATTTGGTCATTTGTTATCCTTCAGCACTGAATCAGTTAAGTTCACAATGTTTTAGGTTCACTATTTATAAAGTTCACAGTGCATAAGGTTCTCAATGTTTTAAGTTCACAATGCGCATATTGTAACTGACTGTATAAACACACATGAATATAGTTGACTTTACAGACTTTTCTTCCGTGTCTTGTGGCGATGGTGATCATGTCTGCCTACAGCCCTGTCTCGTGTGCTGTCTATCATTTCTGATACTGGTGTTCCCCGATGCCATGATGTCAAACTGATGTCATCTTCTCACCTGGTCTCCCTTTGTCTCTTCTCCCCTCAAACTTTCCAGTTCTGATGACATAATCCAGCTTTCTCTTTCTCCTGACTTGCCCAAAGGATGTGGATTGTCTTCTGATGCGAGTAACCAGTTTTTATAACAACACATCTGACTATAGTTGACTGTACAGACACATCTGACTATAGTTGACTGTACAGACACATCTGACTATAGTTGACTTTACAGACACATCTGACTATAGTTGACTGTATAGACACATCCGACTATAGTTGTCTGTATAGACACATCTGACTATAGTTGACTGTATATACACATCTGACTATAGTTGACTGTATAGACACATCCGACTATAGTTGTCTGTATAGACACATCTGACTATAGTTGACTGTATATACACATCTGACTATAATTGACTGTATAGACACATCCGACTATAGTTGTCTGTACAGACACATCTAACTATAGTTGACTGTATATACACATCTGACAATAGTTGACTGCATAGACACATCCAACTATACTTGACTGCATAGGCACATCTGGCTATCGTTGACTGTATAGACAAATCTCACTATAGTTGACTGTATAGACAAATCTCAATATAGTTGACTGTATAGACACATCCAACTATAATTGACTGTATAGACACATCTTACAATAGTTGACTACAGATACATTTGACTATAGTTGACTGTACAGACACATCTGACCATAGTTGACTGTATAGACACACCCAACTATAATTGACTGTATAGACACATCTTACAATAGTTGACTACAGATACATTTGACTATAGTTCACTGTACAGACACATCTGACCATAGTTGACTGTACAGACACATCTGACTATAGTTGACTGTACAGACACATCTGACTATAGTTGACTGTATAGACACATCTGATTATAGTTGACTGTATAGACACATCTGACTATATTTGACTGTATAGACACATCTGACTATATTTGACTATACAGACACATCTGACTATAGTTGACTGTATAGACACATCTGACTACAGTTGACTATATAGACACATCTGACTATAATTGACTGTATAGACACATCTGACTATAGTTGACTATACAGACACATCCGACTATAGTTGACTGTATAGACACATCTGACTATAGTTTACTGTATAGACACATCTGACTATAGTTGACTGTATAGACACATCTGACTATAGTTGACTGTATAGACACATCTGACAATAGTTGACTGTATAGACACATCTGACTATAGTTGACTGTATATACACATCTGACTATAGTTGACTGAATAGACACATCTGACTATAGTTGACTATACAGACACATCCGACTCTAGTTGACTGTAGAGACACATATCACTTAACTGATTAAGTGCCATGAAATGATTAATTGTCTCAAGCGACTTCCTGTATCTGTTATGTGTTCATTAAAAAAAAAGTATGCTGGGGGGAGGATCTGAGCACCTATGGACATGTCCGGAGTGCAATGAAGATACCCCAACTGATAACTGATAACTGAGGGAAAAAAAAGTGTCACTTAAAAGTCGACAGGGTCAACTTCACTGCACCGGGTCTTTATCTCATATGGCTAGGTCTCTTTCGACAGCGCGGAAAGCACCGCACAAAGCACGAACTCCGTAGCTCTAGCGATGACACACAGGAGTCTCTGAAAAATTTTACTCGTGAAACGAAGGACGCAGCCCGGAATCGAACACACAACCTTCGGAGCCCGAGTCAAATGGTTTGACCACTTCCCCACTTAGACCGTATATCACAGACAGTTGTCACTGCATTACAATACATGTCTGCTACCATATTAAAAAATGTTAAGTCATAACTGTGACACGCCCTACTTCCCATTTTTCGCCATCCATGTTTGTTTGGTGGAAACCCACTTTTTATTTGTTACTGAAGCCATTAATATATGTTTAAATATGCACAAACACAATCAGATTGTGTTTCAGGTTATATACAACCTGCTCATATGTTGTCTCCATGCACACATGAAGGCACACAACATATTTGTGAAATATTAATTACAAACAACCAATAGTTGTCACAACTGATGTTTTTGTTTTAACCTTTGGCATGGAAGACCAACCTGGCATGATCAACAAAAGCAGAAATTGCTGCCCATTTGATAGATTCTGTCTATGTACCTTACTAACTCAGGACGTGTGCTGATTTCTGCTGCATGCATTTAAATGCTAATGTATTTTTAATGTTCATTTTCTGGAGAGGTTATCATTTCTGTGAGGTCAAATGCATATAAAAAACATTGAACAAATTTGACAGAGGATATCAAAAAAGCAAATAATGCAATATCAATAAGTGGCAGTATTAATCAAGAAAACAGATACCAATATGGGCTGCATTTCTCCGTGAGGACAGTCCAAAGGCAAACAGCTGATTACCGTGCTGAATGTTTTATTGGCATACTTAAGCTGAAAAACCCAAAAATATGACAATGTTGATAATTTAAAGGTGATCATTAGCAAATGGGTGCATTATAAAGTAAAAGCATCCATCTCTCTCTCTCTCTCTCTCTCTCTCTCTCTCTCTCTCTCTCTCTCTCTCTCTCTCTCTCTCTCTCTTTCTTTCTCTTATAAAGTGAATGCATACATCTCTCATTGGTCTCCCTGGTGTAGAGGTTAAGGATGTTGTTCGTATCCTGTATGCTCTTGTTCGAAACACAGCCGCATGAGATTTGGCAGCAGATCGAGTCACGTTTGTTTACTTATGGAGGTATGTGAGCTGGTCGTTCAGAAAGCAATGGCAAACTACTGAACGTAAAACTTGCCAAGACATCAACAGCAGCTGAAAAATTCTGGTGTTGGCTGCAATGTCCTGTAAAGAATATGCAGAAAAAAAAATACATCTCTCTCACTCTTATAAAGTGAATGCATACACCTCTCTCTCTCTCTCTCTCTCTCTTAAAGTGAATGTATGCATCTCTTTCTCTCTATCACTTATAAATTGAATGCATGTGAATATATGCATCTCCCTCCCTCCCCCCCCCCCCTCTCTCTCTCTCTCTCTCTCTCTCTCTCTCTCTCTCTCTCTCTCTCTCTCTCTCTCTCTCATAAAGTGAATATATGCATCTTTCTCTCTCCCTCATAAAGTGAATGTATGCATATCTCACTCTCCCTCTCTTTCTTTGGCATTATCATGACAAGAACACTGGCTACAAAATCTAGCCAATCAGAAACAAGTTTAAAGATAAGGAAAGAATAATTGTTCCACCAACCAAGATGAATGAAGATTCTTCTAGAAGTATGATGAGGTGCAGAAAAAGCAGGAAGGAGTGGATCACCAACTTACGTTATTTCGTTGAGGAAAACTTCCAGAATTGACACCTGGAATGTTAGAATTATGAAGGTTAGAACTATATAGGTTACAACTACGAAACCTTTCTCATTCTGTTCAGCTTTAAGAAAGTATATCCACTCAGCCCCAACAGTGGTCCCCCTGTTTGCTTGCATTCTTGCTACCTCCACTATGGCTGCCAACACTGAGTACTTTGTTATAGCACATCGTGAATCGTCCTTGTCCAACGGTTACCTCACACACAGACAGCACATTGTGAATCGTCCTTGTCCAACGGTTACCTCACACACAGACAGCACAATGTGAATCGTCCTTGTCCAACGGTTACCTCACACACAGACAGCACATTGTGAATCAGTCCGTTGTCCAACGGTTACCTCACACACAGACATCACAATTGTGAATCGTCCTTGTCCAACGGTTACCTCACACACAGACAGCACATTGTGAATCGTCCTTGTCCAACGGTTACCTCACACACAGACAGCACATTGTGAATCGTCCTTGTCCAACGGTTACCTCACACACAGACAGCACATTGTGAATCGTCCTTGTCCAACGGTTACCTCACACACAGACAGCACATTGTGAATCGTCCTTGTCCAACGGTTACCTCACACACAGACAGCACATTGTGAATCGTCCTTGTCCAACGGTTACCTCACACACAGACAGCACAATGTGAATCGTCCTTGTCCAACGGATACCTCACACACAGACAGCACAATGTGAATCGTCCTTGTCCAACGGTTACCTCACACACAGACATCACAATGTGAATCGTCCTTGTCCAACGGTTACCTCACACACAGACATCACAATGTGAATCGTCCTTGTCCAACGGTTACCTCACACACAGACATCACAATGTGAATCGTCCTTGTCCAACGGTTACCTCACACACAGACATCACAATGTGAATCGTCCTTGTCCAACGGTTACCTCACACACAGACATCACAATTGTGAATCGTCCTTGTCCAACGGTTACCTCACACACAGACAGCACATTGTGAATCGTCCTTGTCCAACGGTTACCTCACACACAGACAGCACATTGTGAATCGTCCTTGTCCAACGGTTACCTCACACACAGACAGCACATTGTGAATCGTCCTTGTCCAACGGTTACCTCACACACAGACAGCACAATGTGAATCGTCCTTGTCCAACGGTTACCTCACACACAGACATCACAATGTGAATCGTCCTTGTCCAACGGTTACCTCACACACAGACATCACAATGTGAATCGTCCTTGTCCAACGGTTACCTCACACACAGACATCACAATGTGATCGTCCTTGTCCAAACGGTTACCTCACACACAGACAGCACATTGTGAATCGTCCTTGTCCAACGGTTACCTCACACACAGACAGCACATTGTGAATCGTCCTTGTCCAACGGTTACCTCACACACAGACAGCACATTGTGAATCATCCTTGTCCAACGGTTACCTCACACACAGACAGCACATTGTGAATCGTCCTTGTCCAACGGTTACCTCACACACAGACAGCACATCGTGAATCGTCCTTGTCCAACGGTTACCTCACACACAGACAGCACAATGTGAATGGTCCTTGTCCAATGGTTACCTCACACACAGACATCACAATGTGAATCGTCCTTGTCCAACGGTTACCTCACACACAGACATCACAATGTGAATCGTCCTTGTCCAACGGTTACCTCACACACAGACAGCACATTGTGAATCGTCCTTGTCCAACGGTTACCTCACACACAGACAGCACATGTTTGAGTGTCTGCTTCCTTCAACTGCCTTAAGCATCAAAATGGTATGAACAAACAAACTCTGTGTGGTAACACAGGCAACTTACAAACTGGCTCCTGTCATGTGGTAGACCAATAGTAATAGGTTCCTACTCATGGTTTATCCTGGTCACAAATATCTGTCCCCTGCCTGGGTTTGAGGGCTCAAAATTAGCAATGGTCATCTGGACCACTGTCCAATCTGAAATACCAGATTATACATATTTATTACAATATGTAGGATTATATATTTTTTTTAAAATTTAACAAGAAGAATCATGGCAAATTACTTAAAGACACTGAGTCTTTCACCTCGCTTATTCCTTTTAGCCAAGACACTACTTTTTTTTATTGTTCCGTTTTGTAGTGCTAATGTTTTCATTGTCTATGTTTGCATTCCTCATATTTTCATTGCTTACTTTTGCATGAAAGTCTTTGAATAGCAGAGTTATTTCAAACATGTTGCACTGATCCAGAACAATCTGTAATTATGTGGCCAAAATATTTTAGTTTCTGAGACATGATACAGTTTGTGAGCTAGGTTTTTTTTTAAATTTTATGTTCACATCTGGAAAGTGTCATTATTTTTTCCTTCTTACTGGTGCACAGTAATCTAAAAGTTTGTGATGTGGCTCAGTGATAGAGCATTGCATATGAAAGGCCCCAGATTCTTTTTTTTTTTTTTTTGGTTTTTATTTTCTGCGCTCGCTCGCTTTGAACTCAAGTGTAGGCCATGTATACTATTTATAGAAGTGATGAACTGAATTTTGCGTATGGATTACCTTTCCCTATTAACAGTGTCCCTCGCTTTCAGGCGAACCCACTCTGAGTTCAGAGGTACTTGTAATTTAGGTCCCCATGTCAAGGACGTCAGGTCAATATTTTAGTCCAGCTGTCTGGTGTAGGGATTGAAACACTTACCTTGGTATCAGCACAATTAATGTTAAAGAACATGCGTTCTTACCCAATCGGCCATGCGGCCTGGCTCCAGGTTCAATCCCCGGCATCTCCACAAGTTATTTTTTTAGTAATGTGTGGCTGCTGGTTTTCTAGTGACTGCCACTTCCATCGATGATGAACTGTATTTTTCGTGACAGACTTTTGTGTTGGCATTCTGGCGACGGCATTATGCATAGTATACCTGTGCAAGCTGTTGGTTTGTTGAGACTCTTGTCTGTTCCACTTTTCACATGGGGCGGTGAGGAGCATTTTGTGTGATATTCACTGGCATGGGAACGGAGTATTATGAGTGACCCTTTGCTATGAAATTGGAACCATGACTAACTATCTAACTAATCTAGAAATGTTTCTGTAAAGACTAACTAACTAACTAACCAATCTAGAAATGTTTCTGTAAATTGAAGTTCTAAATCTGTTAGTAATTGTTAACACAGTGATTATTCACACTGTTACCAGAGCAAAGAGATAAATGTTCTCAAAATTTACAATGAGAAATATTCACATTTCAGCTACCAAATACAAATCATTATATGTGAGAAAATGAAATCGAATAAGACCTAAAAGCACATGAAGAAGAGAATTAGAGACATGATTAATGTGAGGAATACATGGAGGAAGCTGCAGGAGATATCAATAACTGGATGGCTTGACATGATGTTTGCAGTTTATGAGATATTTCTCATGTGTCACTGTACAAGAGTCAGCCACAATGTGTGGACACATGATACATCAGCATTTATGAATGAGCCATGGTTGGATACAGTTAACCAAATAGTGGACACCACATATTCTGTTGGTTGAATCTTTATTAATGTGATAGTAAATTCGGTAGTGCTCTGTTGGTCCAACACAACAATTACAGCCATCATGACGCATGTGACATTGGAATATTAGTGTCAGTTCTATGATCTTATAGCGACTGATAATTGTGTACATTCTACAAGTGGTTCCTCACCGTTACAGTTCTGTGATCTTATAGCGACTGATAATTGTGTACATTCTACAACTGGTTCCTTACTGTTACAGTTCTGTGATCTTATAGCGACTGATAATTGTGTACATTCTACAACTGGTTCCTTACTGTTACAGTTCTGTGATCTTATAGCGACCGATAGTTGTGTACATTCTACAACTGGTTCCTTACTGTTACAGTTCTGTGATCTTATAGCGACTGATAATTGTGTACATTCTACAACTGGTTCCTTACTGTTACAGTTCTGTGATCTTATAGCGACTGATAATTGTGTACATTCTACAACTGGTTCCTTACTGTTACAGTTCTGTGATCTTATAGCGACTGATAGTTGTGTACATTCTACAACTGGTTCCTTACTGTTACAGTTCTGTGATCTTATAGCGGCTGATAATTGTGTACATTCTACAACTGGTTCCTTACTGTTACAGTTCTGTGATCTTATAGCGGCTGATAATTGTGTACATTCTACAACTGGTTCCTTACTGTTACAGTTCTGTGATCTTATAGCGACTGATAATTGTGTACATTCTACAAGTGGTTCCTTACTGTTACAGTTCTGTGATCTTATAGCGACTGATAATTGTGTACATTCTACAACTGGTTCCTTACTGTTACAGTTCTGTGATCTTATAGCGACTGATAATTGTGTACATTCTACAACTGGTTCCTTACTGTTACAGTTCTGTGATCTTATAGCGGCTGATAATTGTGTACATTCTACAACTGGTTCCTTACTGTTACAGTTCTGTGATCTTATAGCGACTGATAATTGTGTACATTCTACAACTGGTTCCTTACTGTTACAGTTCTGTGATCTTATAGCGGCTGATAATTGTGTACATTCTACAACTGGTTCCTTACTGTTACAGTTCTGTGATCTTATAGCGACTGATAATTGTGTACATTCTACAACTGGTTCCTTACTGTTACAGTTCTGTGATCTTATAGCGACTGATAATTGTAGTACATTCTACAAGTGGTTCCTTACTGTTACAGTTCTGTGATCTTATAGCGGCTGATAATTGTGTACATTCTACAACTGGTTCCTTACTGTTACAGTTCTGTGATCTTATAGCGACTGATAATTGTGTACATTCTACAACTGGTTCCTTACTGTTACAGTTCTGTGATCTTATAGCGACTGATAATTGTGTACATTCTACAACTGGTTCCTTACTGTTACAGTTCTGTGATCTTATAGCGACTGATAATTGTGTACATTCTACAACTGGTTCCTTACTGTTACAGTTCTGTGATCTTATAGCGACTGATAATTGTGTACATTCTACAAGTGGTTCCTTACTGTTACAGTTCTGTGATCTTATAGCGACTGATAATTGTATACATTCTACAAGTGGTTCCTTACTGTTACAGTTCTGTGATCTTATAGCGGCTGATAATTGTGTACATTCTACAACTGGTTCCTTACTGTTACAGTTCTGTGATCTTATAGCGGCTGATAATTGTGTACATTCTACAACTGGTTCCTTATTGTTACAGTTCTGTGATCTTATAGCGACTGATAATTGTGTACATTCTACAACTGGTTCCTTACTGTTACAGTTCTGTGATCTTATAGCGGCTGATAATTGTGTCCATTCTACAAGTGGTTCCTTACTGTTACGGTTCTGTGATCTTATAGCGGCTGATAATTGTGTACATTCTACAAGTGGTTCCTTACTGTTACAGTTCTGTGATCTTATAGCGACTGATAATTGTGTACATTCTACAAGTGGTTCCTTACTGTTACAGTTCTGTGACCTTATAGCGGCTGATAATTGTGTACATTCTACAACTGGTTCCTTACTGTTACTGTTCCAGCCAAACAAGTCTTCCTTTCTCCACTGGGTTCCTACTTTCACCTGCATCCCATAGTGTTCCCTGTTCTACTACCTCATGCCTTCCTCCCCTTGTGTCTTAAATACCCTTGCATTGAAATGTTGCTTATAAACCTTGCTTCTTTTAGATTGTTCCAGACTAGCAATGTGCTCTGGAACCTGTTATCTTTCTTATAAGATTAATAGGAGTGTGTTCAAGACTCATGTTCTGCTGTGTTTCCCAAGCACTAATTTATTTATTGCTACTGGCCAAGTGTAGTAAACAGTTTATTCTTCTTCTGTGTTTGTCCAGAATGTTGATCTAGACATAACTGTTTACAGCGGAGCTGTGATATTTGCACTTTTCATCTGACACATCCGACTTCTTCAGGCATTTGTTGACCGGGTTAACCTTCCCTGGGTAAACAGTTTGACCTTCTGTACTCCCATATGCAAATTTAAGTTTTCCTATTAATGCTTTGACCTGACCCCAGAGTACTGGTTGACCTACGTACATCCACGATTTGTACCCAGTCCTCTCTATTACAATGAGTGGAGTGAGAGTTTATTCTCCAGTGAGGGATAAGGGACAGAAGAAGAGCAAGAACAACATGCTTTACAGTCAACATGATAGAAAATACTTCAATATAAATGAGACACTTAACAAGAATCAACTATACTTACAACAGATACAGTATTCACAGACAATATTTTAAAAATGGCTACAAACCAGCAGGTAAAGAGACCAGCCTCTCTTTGAATTTCTCAGTCACATCACTCCCAAATCTGAGCACATTCTGGGCCTCTTCCATCGCATTTTTATCAATTGGTGCCTCATCTTGGTTCACCATTTTCCAGAAATTCTTACTTAAAAAGCAAACCAGAAAACACAAACATTTAAGAACTACACCACTGCTGTCTGTCTTTATAATTTACTGTATCATACACTTCTTTAGCTGATGTTCTTAACAGACTTCTACTCAGGGAATATTTACTAACTCTATCTTTAAATAACTTCTATATCTAGACATATTTTTTCCTAGACATTATATTTAAAGCCAAGTGATCTCTTGTCCCTTGAAGTAATAAAGTGATCTCTTGTCCCATGAAACAATAAACTGATCTCTTTCCCCTCGAAAGAATAAAGTGATGTATATAATAATAAAATAAATGTGCACATTACGTCACCTTGAATCATGTTTGATAAAGAGGCTAATACATTTTTGGAGAAAATTTTTGTAAACTATGGGCTCGTGGTTCCCCAGGAGCAAGAGCCACCCCATAAGGTTCCACGTCCCTGTGTGCCATTGTGATGATCACCTCTGCTGGTGGCCTTGGCTAGAGCCAGTGCAAATAAATCTGTACTTCGATCTTAGCCAAATGGCCGAGAAGCGATCAACAGCTGGATTATTTTTATATGGGTTGGTATTTGCTTATCTGCATGCTTAAATTACTTATTGTCATCACCACTTAGTTTTATCTCCACTTAGTATTATCTCCACCTATTTTTCTTTGAACATGTTATCTTGACTTCATGTTATCAAACATTAATGTTATCTCCACTTAGTGCTATCTCTGCTTAATGTGTTACCTCCACTTAATGCTATCTCCACTCAGTGGTCACTTTGGTCACTCAAATGTTATCAGTTAATAATAAACTGCCACTCTGACAATGAAGTCAGATAGAAAAACAAGATGCTCATGGCTGGGTAAGCTCCATTACTAGCAGCTTTCAGTGTCTTGTGAAACTCTTCTTTGGTATCAGACCAAGAACTGAATTTTGTTGACAGATACAAATGATTTGCAAACCTTGGGAATATTTAATAGATCAGAACTTATGTGCACCTGTACTGCCAACTATGTCAACTTTGGAGCAGTCCCTAAACACAGAAATATTCCAAAAATGCCAGACCCACAAAAATAACTGTTTTGCTTACCTTTCTGACAGGCAGCCAAAGACGGATAGTTTTCAGTTAATTTCTTCAACCAGAAAGATTTTTCAAAATATGAATATGAAATAAGATTTCGTCCATCATTGCTACTGTCACTGCAAGATGATATTGCTTCTTTTGACATTGATTCAGTACAGCTTTCTCCTGCTAGATTTATATGTGACTGCTGTTTGTTTTTCCATTGAGCCTCTTTGTTATCATCTTCCCTAAGAGACAACTGCAGCAAAGTTGAAGTAATAGAGTCAAACGCATTGGGAAAGATGTCTGAGCTGCTCTTTGAGTCTCGCACATCATCCTTGGGAAGTTCTTTAAGAACTGTAAGATAATTAACGCTACTCTTCAACAACAAAGCTGCAGCCACAGTAGCATTACATGAGTGAAATCCACCTAATTTTTTTCCGACTGTTTCAGCTGTGTCCAACAATCTTTGAATGTGTCCAATATCTGTCGCCAGATGATCACATGACATCAGGTTATCTGAAGATTCTAGGTACAAATTCTGGAAATATATTTCTACACATCGATATGCAGTCTCAGCTAAGACTCTGTTGCTATGTTTTATGTTGTGGCTCAGAAAAGAAACTTTCAAACCAACATTTATGAAGGAATCCATTATGTCGTTAGATTGGGACATTTGTGCAAACTCATGGGCCATGTGCAAGGAGCGCTGAAGCAGACAGGAAGCAGAACAAATGGATTTTTCCTTCCTCCACAAAACCTAAGGAAAAAAATAAAGCAAATTGGTAGAGTTAATATATAGAAATCATGGGTGAATGGATAAGTGCTTGTTTTTAAACATTCAATGTGCTGATGGTGAGGTAGCGGGTTCAACCCCTACACCGGCCAGTTGGACTAAAATATTGACTTCTCATCCTTGACTTGGGGATGTAAATTACAAGTCATAGTAGGTTGGCCTGATGGTGAGAGACACTGGTAATAGGGAATGCTAATCCGCATGAAAAAATAAGTCCAGGCCACTGGATATAGTAGCACGTATATGGTCTATGCTTGTAGGTCAGCGTGGCCGAATGGATAAGAGCACATGTTCTTAAACATCTGGTGTGCTGATGGCAAGGTAAGGGGTTCAACCACTACACACAGATACATAAACATATGCACACACATTATATACATTTACATATACTTATATATAACAAATATTGTAATGCACATATATCTATTTATTAACACTATCAGGTCCTTACCTCAGTAATATGTAACAACATGTTGTTATGTTTAAATATCATAAATCTGAATTCATTTAGCCAAAACATGTATCTGGTTACTAACACTAATCTCATCTCATCATGTTCCTCTTGTACCTTGTAGTGTCGAGGCGAAGTATAAAGAGCGGGAGAGTGCCCGCCTATGGGCTTCATGTATCGATATTCTCATGGACTCTGCTATTCCCTCCGTCCATCGTTGACGTGGTCGGCCTCTTCCTCTACTTCCATCTGGCCTGTACATCATTGCTTGTTGTACTAACACTATATATTCCTTACAAAATTAATATGTAACAAAGATATTCCTGCTGTTATGTTTATATACCACACATCTGAATTCATTTAGCCAAAACAGGTATCTGTTCATTAACACTATCTTAGCCAAAACAGGTATCTGTTTATTAACACTATCTTAGCCAAAACAGGTATCTGTTCATTAACACTATCTTAGCCAAAACAGGTATCTGTTCATTAACACTATCTTAGCCAAAACAGGTATCTGTTCATTAACACTATCTTAGCTAAAACAGGTATCTGTTCATTAACACTATCTTAGCCAAAACAGGTATCTGTTCATTAACACTATCTTAGCCAAAACAGGTATCTGTTTATTAACACTATCTTAGCCAAAACAGGTATCTGTTCATTAACACTATCTTAGCCAAAACAGGTATCTGTTCATTAACACTATCTTAGCCAAAACAGGTATCTGTTCATTAACACTATCTTAGCCAAAACAGGTATCTGTTCATTAACACTATCTTAGCCAAAACAGGTATCTGTTCATTAACACTATCTTAGCCAAAACAGGTATCTGTTCATTAACACTATCTTAGCCAAAACAGGTATCTGTTCATTAACACTATCTTAGCCAAAACAGGTATCTGTTCATTAACACTATCTTAGCCAAAACAGGTATCTGTTCATTAACACTATCTTAGCCAAAACAGGTATCTGTTCATTAACACTATCTTAGCCAAAACAGGTATCTGTTCATTAACACTATCTTAGCCAAAACAGGTATCTGTTCATTAACACTATCTTAGCCAAAACAGGTATCTGTTCATTAACACTATCTAGTCCTTACCTCATTAATATGCAAGGAATATATTTATTTTGAAGTAATAGTGAGATAGATCAAAGAGAAGCCAGGAATACTAATCGGAGGTTACAATATAGACAATCTACTCTATACAGATGACACAGTGTTGATGGTAGAAAATACACAAGATCTGCAACAATTGTTGGACATTGTAGTAAAAGAGAGTGCAAAGAAAAGGACTCTTTGAATATCAAGAAAGCAAAATCAATAGTTATGTCAAAGAAAAAGGTGACACCATAATGTGAGATAGCAACAGAAGGGAAAATGCTTAACCAAGTGGATACAATTAAATACCTAGGGGCAAATATAAGATCAGATGGAAGATGCACAACAGAGATTAAAAGCAGACAAGGGCAAGCAAAAGCTGCATTTAAGAAAATGCAATAAGTCACTATCACTGAATGTAAGAAAGAGAGTGCTGAAATGCTATATAGAACCTGTCTTGTCGTAAGGCAGTAAATCTTGGAGATATAAATGAACAAATTAGGAAGAACTTGGAAGCAACTGTTCCTGAGATGAATGTTGCAAATTCCTTGGACTGCCAGAGTAACTAACAATGATTGTCTGAAACAGGCTAATGAAACTAGAACAGTATATACAACAATAAGAAAGAGAAAAACAGCTTTCTGTGGTCATGTGATGAGAAGAAAGGCTTTGAAAAACATCATGACAGCTGGAAAGATCAATGCTAAAAAGAGGCAGAGGCTAACCAAGTGAAATGATTTTGGATGGACTGATATGGTGGCATGGAGGAATATCATCAACAGAATTGATCCATATCACCACAGACCAAGATCTGTCGGAGGCATTAACACACATGTCAGCTGGCAGAGCACATGATAATGATGATATTGTTTGTATGTGTATATACCGGGTGTTTGTAAAGTCTCATTACACTTTGTATGTAGAACAAATCTGAAAGAATGAAGTAAATGATGTCATCAAAACATTTTCTCCACAGACCATCGTGAAGCACAATGCAACGAATGGCTGTCGTAATGCTGGATTAAATGTTTGCACTCCAAACAGAATGGAAGAAAGAATGTTTTTAAAATTGGTTCTACATACAAAGTATTGTAAGACTTTACAAACATCCTATGTTATAACTCTTAAGTCATATAGCAAAACACATGATGTTAATGCAGGAAGCAACCATCTCTGACTGACAACAGGTACAGCAGACACGAATATCACGAAGAATCAGACAATCAAGGTGGGACATTGTGTCGTTCATGTCACAGCTTCCAGCTTCTGAGCCTTGCAACAGCCCTGAAAGCATGTGCTGCCTTTGATCTGTTTGGGAAGGAAACATCAAACACACAAATCAGTAAAGACTCTTTTACTTGCTTTAAGTAGCATTTGGGCATATGATACTAGACCCATAGCCATATGTTTAATTTCCTTGTACCCATTTGAGACTGGGACAACTTGGGCGTTGAGGTCAATTTAAAAATTGGAGTCCATCCCGAAACAAATAAATACTGCGTATTGAACATAAAATAAAATAAATTAAAGCATGTGCCCTTCTAGGGACTATACCCACTCAAAACAGATGTGCTAGGTGCCAGCACTGACAAACGGAAAAGCAGAAAGAAACGGATACAAAGGAAAACTCATCGGCCAAACTCCCAACTGACGTCAAAGGCATAATCTCTGCTGAATCAAAATGTCAGCTAACACTGGCCCAGAAGACGAGAGAAATTAAACCTGCATACTGAACCCCACAACCAACACAACTACAGCAGGTTGAACGAGATGGAAAGTTTTTCCTCCTCTACAAGTCAGATCAGATCGGATAAAATAAAAACACACTCTTTAAGGTTTATTGGGCATATGGTGCCTTATCCATATACTTTTATAGACCAATCGGCAGTCGGTGGTTGATGTGGTTAGATCATGCCCTCCACGTTTATTTCCCACAAGACATTTTCTGGTAGCCATGTTAGATTGGGACAATTTTGGGGGTCCAGATCAGCTTTACAAATTTGAATCCATCGAGACATACATAAATAAAATACTATATATGAACATGGCATAAAAACTTTTTTTGACATGTTTTAATACTTAGGGGGAGGGAAGGGGAGGGGGGGGGGGGGTTTCCAGATTAATTTTACAAATGTGAATCCATCGAGAAACATATAAATACTGTATACGAACATGACATACAAACTTTGACCGGACTGTGTTTGACACGTTTCCATGCATATGCTAACATATAGCCAACATTTTTCAAGTTATTTTGACAAGTTCAGTGAAAAGTATTACATCAGTTATCAAACTAATTTACATTAGAGAAGAGCAGTAATTTATAAATTATCATCATTATCATCACATGCCATGCCTGACACCACAAACTTCTACACCTATCTTACTTTTGAATTTGTGAAAAGTTCAGTCGCTGCTCATCTTCTGTCACTCTACTACACCCACCCAACATTTTCATTTTCTAGTCACTCTTCCTTGGGGTGTCTGAATTGGGAGACCCTACCAATAGCTACACTACCATCGGCATAGCTCTTGGGATCATCTGAACACAGTCCCTATATCACTTCAAAGAAGAGACACTGCAAGGGGGGGGGGGGGGAGGAACCATGCAACTAAAGTCTTATCCTTGGTCACTATAATTTTGCCATCTTTAGTTTTCATGCATCCTGTTGCTGTGGTGAAGTTTTGTTAGTGAGATACAAACTAATATATAGCCTTTTAAGAACTACACAATGAAAACAATTTTTAGAATTTTTTGGAATTATCTGGAAAAGAAGATGGCCAGAAAGGAAACATATGACCCCACTTTATTAGTCATGGTCCGTAGGAACGCTAAGAATATAACACTACCATGCATGTCATATAAGGCAAGTAAGGAGGGGTGGCTTCGGACTTGCTGCCCCATCCTGTAGACAATTACCTGCAAATTCCAAGCAACTATGAACAAGTTGAAAGATAAATAAACAAGAATAACTTAGCCAACCAAGATGAAAGGAGGGTCTTAAATTATCTATCTATAACCCAGAACATTAGAATGAATATAGGGAAAATTTAAATTGAGCTGCAGGTGACAGCAAAAGAAAAGATGGCTTAGCATTAGTTAATTATGGGACTATGGTCCATTGGGTTAATGGGTACACGCGGAAGCACTTCACAACAGCAGAATATGCCATAAGAATAACTTAGATAAATCAGTCAAGTCACTACAACATGAGATACAATGTGTTCATATCTCAGAAGTTATCACACCCTTAGATATAATTTGTTAATGTAAATGTTACAATACACCCTTATATATAATTAGTTAATGTCAATGTTACACTACACCCTTAGATATAATTTGCTAATGTCAATGTTATACTACACACTTATGTATAATTTGTTAATGTCAATGTTACAATACACCCTTAGATATAATTTGTTAATGTCAATGTTACACTCCATCCATCCATCATGTGCCATGCCGGTAAGCGTGGGCGGTCATGTTCTGCCATCTCACTCGATCAACAGAGTCGTGGATCAGTTCCGTGTTTCTGTCTCGACCATGCCACAAGGCCAAGCCATCCAGATACTTGTTTCTAGGTCTTCCCCTTGGTCTGCTCCCCTCGATCTTACAGTTGTCACCAAGTTCTCCAAATCATTTCTTCTCATAACATGCCCAAAAAATTGTGACTGTCTACGTCTAATGTCTCTGATCAGTTTACGATCTTCATTTGTTTCTTGAAGGACTTGTTCATTGGTCTTTCTGGCTGTCCATGGTATTCTTTGCATTTTCCTCAGAAACCACATTTCTACAGCCATCAGATGTTTTTCAGCCAGGCTGCTCATTGTCCAAGCTTCACATTCATATAAAAGTACAGGTTCTATGTAGCATCTCAACACTCTTTTTCTCGTTTCAATTGACATCTTTTTATTGGTGAGTATGTTTTTCATCTTGCTAAAGGCTACTTTTGCCATGGCGATTCTTGTTCTAATCTCTTCAAGGCATCTCCCATCAGATGTTATTACTGTTCCGAGATAATTGTACCTATTCACTTGTTGAAGAATATTCCCATTTACTTTCTTGTATATTACACTGTGGTATTTCGCGTTTCCTAGTGACGACCATAATCCGCGTCTTTTTACAATTTAATTCTAACCCTTGTTGTTCACTGTGTGTAACAACCGCATCTACTAAATTTTGCAGGTCCTGTTCATTGTCTGCAATCAAGACTGTATCATCTGCATATCTAATGTTATTGATGTTGATTCCTTCCATATTTTCAATATTTCTGAAAATATTTTCACTGTACAGGGAAAACAGATCTGGAGAAATTACACATCCCTGTCTCACACCTCTCTTAATAGGCTGATATTGGCTTACTTCATTATCAACTCTTATGGCAGATTGTTGTTTCCAATATATGTTTTTTACAAGTCTAAGGTCTTTCCCATCAATTTGTAGATTTTCAAGCATCCTTATCATGTTGACATGTCTCACTTTATCAAAAGCCTTTGTGTAGTCAATAAAGCAAAGGTGTAGATCTTTTTTTACTTCTATAGAACGTTCGATTACGGTTCTCAGTATATACACAGCATTTACTGTACCCTTGCCTACTACACACCCACATTGTTCTTCTCCTATTTCAGGTTGTATTTTCCTCCTAACTCTTTGCATGATAATTCGTAGCAAAATCTTTGTGATGTGACTCATTATACTAATTGTTTGATTTTGATCACATTCCAAGGCTCCTGATTTCTTTGGGATTGCAATAAATACAGAATTACATAACTCATGAGGTATATTTCCAGTATCATATATTGTATTAAGCAGACTGGTAACTTTATCTATTCCATATTCTTCTAAAGCATTAATCATTTCTGTTGTGACGCTGTCTGGACCGGGGCTTTTGACAGATTTCATATGATTAAGAGCATTCTGAACCTCCATCTTCAAAATTGCTGGCCCTTCATTGTTATTTTGGACAATATATTGTTCGTCTCTGTTATCGTCATAAAGGTTTTTCACGTAATCTGACCATACATGTAAATTCTGATCTTTTTCTATTATGACTCTTCCATAGTTTGTCTTTAGGCAGCCTGCTGATGTACGTGTTCTTTGATTAGTAATCTCCTGAATTCTTTTGTGCATTAGTTTCGCATTTTTACTGTTGTGTTGTTTTTCAATTTCTCTGCAATTTTTCTCAAGCCATGTTTCTTTAGCCTCCTTACATAAGGTTCTGACTTTTCTGTGAATTTCTTCATATTTGGCAGGATTATTTTTATTCTGTCTTCTTGTTTCCATTAGTTGTAAAATTTCTTCAGTCATCCATGTCTTACGGCCCACTTTCTTTACTTTTGGAATAGTTTTTTCTGCTGCACAACTGATTGAATTCTTCAGCATTTCCCATTGATCGTCTACATCTTGAAATAGGATCTCTAGATCAGACAATAAATCAAATTTGTTCTTTACTTCTATATTAAAATTATCTTGTATTTCTTTGTCAGTTTTCAATTTGCACAAGTCATATTTAGGGTTTCTTGCTGTATACTTGACTTTCTTTAACTTTACCCTCAATGTTCCAGTAATTAATCTGTGATCACTGTAACAGTCTGCATTTGGAACTGTTTTTACAACTGTTAATGCATTTCGAAACCTTTTGCTTATCAGGACGTAATCTATCTAGTTTTTAATCCTGCTGTCTGAACTCCTCCATGTCCATAATCTTCTAGGATGTTGTTTAAACCAGGTGTTTCCAACAACCATTTCTTGTTCTTTTGCCCATTCTACAAGTCTGTAACCTCTTTCATTTCTCTCTCCCAAACCATGGTTGCCTACACTGCATCCATCGCTTTGCTTTCCTATTTTTGCGTTGAAATCACCCATTATGATATTTATTTCTGATTTTTTACAGTTCTTCAAAGCAGACTCCATGTCATTATAAAATTCCTCTATACTTTCTTCACTGCTTTCACTTGTTGGGGCATATACTTGAATTACATTTATTTTAAAAGGTTTTCCATTTAATTTTACTAATAGAACTCTGTCTGACACAGCCCAATATCCTTTGACAGAATTTGATGTTTGCTTATCTAATATAATGGCTAGCCCTCTTTGCTGTTCTTCTCCCCCCGAGTAAATAATCTTACAATCCTCTCCTGTCCTTATCCCTGCTCCTCTCCATCTCGTTTCCGATATTCCTAATATGTTAATCTTCTCTCTCTCCATTTCTTTTTTGATGTCCTCCAACTTTCCATCTTCATTCATTGTTCTAACATTCCAAGTTCCTACTTTCAATGATATTAATCTTTTGCACCTAGTAGCCTGTTGACGGTCTGGAGTCATCTGGTGCGCATGACTATCCCTACCGGGCGAGGCTGCTCCTATGGAGCACCCATTTACGCCGTTTCTCTGATTATCAATAAGTGAACACAACATGATTTTCTTGGCATGTGTAAAGAAGGTAGTTTGCCATTGATTTCCTTCCCAGCAGTGACCATACTGGTCACTGACAGTAGCCATTGTCTCCTCAAAAAAGGAGATCCTCTGCCTACCGTCGTGAAGGTGGAGACCATAACCTACAACTATCTGTCGGCTGCTCCCTATCTTCATCCACCACCTGCACCTATGGCTTCACGTAACCCTGATCGGGGGGCTAAACGGGTACTCCACCTGCCCAAGGGTGTCCCGTAGGCTAGCGGAGGGAAGGAGGCGCCTTACTTCTCCTTTGATAGGGGATACCCCTACCCCGCTACCCGTGTTATACTACACCCTTAGATATAATTTGTTAATGTCAATGTTACACTACACCCTTAGATATAATTTGTTAATGTCAATGTCACAATACACCCTTAGATATAATTTGTTAATGTTAATGTTACACTACACCCTTATATATAATTTGTTAATGTCAATGTTACACTACACCCTTATATATAATTTGTTAATATCAATGTTACACTACACGCTTATATTTAATTTGTTAATGTTAATGTTACACTAGACGCTTATATTTAATTTGTTAATGTTACACTACACGCTTATATTTAATTTGTTAAAATCAACGTTACAATACACCTTTACATATAATTTGTTAATGTCAATGTTACCACTGCACCTTTAGACTTTAGATAACAATGGTTACACAACTAGATCTCTTCTTCATCTTCTTTTATTATCTAATGGAGCTTAGGCCGTCAACAAACTCTCTTTATATCTAGATTTTTTCTTTTCTTTACTTCTCATAGGAAGTTCGGCCCTCACCCAAACCAAGCCTTCCCATCGTTTTCTATTGCCTGCAGCAATCTCCATGTCCTCTGAATATTGTCATCTTTGTAATTCTCTTCTTCATGTGTTTTACGTCTCTTGCTATTTCGTTTGCATTGTCGGTTCCAGACCAGAGACTGTCTAGCTCAGTGGTTCTCAACCGGTGGGGAACACCCCCCCCCCCCCCCCCCCCCAGGTAGGAATTTTAGGGTTTCCAGAGGGTGGGGGGGGGGGGGAGAGAAATCAGGAGCCTTGGAATGTGATCAACATCGAACAATTAGTATAATGAGTCACATAATAATAATATAGTATAATGACAATGATTTTGCTACGAATTATCATGCAAAGAGTGAGGAAGAAAATACAACCTGAAATAGGAGAAGAACAATGTGGGTTTGTAGAATGAAAAGGGTACAGTAAATGTTGTGTATATGCTGCGATCAATTATTGGACGTTCTATAGAAGTAAACAAAGATATACATCTTTGCTTTATTGACTACACAAAGGCTTTCGATAGTGTAAGACATGTCAACATGGTAGTTATGCTTGCAGATCTACAAATTGATGGGAAAGACAGTAGACGTATAAAAAACATATATTGGAAATAACAAGCTGCCATAAGGATTGATAATGAAGTGTGACAATATCAGCCATTAAGAAAGGTGTGAGACAGTGATGTGTAATGTCTCCAGATCTTTTTCCCTATACAGTGAAAATATTTTCATAAATGTAGACGATATAAATGGAATAATCATTAGAGGACGAAACATCAATAACATTAGATATGCAGATGATACAGTATTGATTGCAGACAATGAGCAGGATCTGCAACAATTAGTAGATGTGGTCGTTTCACACAGTGAACAACTGGGGTTAGACTAAATTGCAAGTTAGTTAATTCATTAGGTAGTTAGTTAGTTAGTCGACAGATCATCCTCATTGCATATTGAACCACTCAGTCTATAAGTGCTCGGATCCCCTCCTCTGCAAATCTCGCAGTGTGAAGCGGCTTAAGACACCAGTTTTGTTTTGATTTATTATTATTCTTTGGCTTCCTGCGTAGTGTTCTTATTTGGCCACACCTCTTTTAACTTGCTGTTCTCGCAGCCTGACCATGGTTGTAGATTCCCAGTCATCGCTTGGTTCTTGTAAATGACTTACCTCTCGTAGAGCATTCAGAATGTCTGCCTGGCCCATGGCTCGTCCGCCTTCCACAATAGCCCTACCTACAAGCCTGCTCATTCCCTTGTACACCCACATGCCCTGGCACAAAGATGAAACTAATCTTTGCCAGCTGAGACAGCAGCCACTCTGTTCGGACCCACCCAATCTCTATCCTCCTGAGCATACTTATTGAGTCACTAAGGACACATGCCCGATTGAATTTCTGTCTCGAGCCATGTTATTGCTTTACTTACTGCCATGACTTCCATAGTCAGACTGCATGTGGTCAAAGCAAAAGCGCCAGACTCTACCTTCACAATTTTCCCTCAGGCCTGAGCCGTAAAGGCCCATGAACTTCTCACTCCTCAGACGACCGACCCATCCATGTAAATGACAGCATCATCATCTAAAGAATTCTCGGAGATCAGAGCCTGTACGTCCGCCTCTGCAACAGCTAGATTTTCTTGTCTGCATTTCCTGTCTAGTTGGATGCACACTGAAAAGGATGTACAGAACTCTGTTGGCACTTGTACCCACTCCTCGTTGATTCTAAGTCCTCAAGTGAACACACCTGCTAAAGAATGTCTTCGGCTTGACCCATCCACTACTTTCCTCTTTTTAACCTGCTGCTCTTTACCTTCTTAATCTTGCTATGCAGTGGGGCTGTGTGTTCGCGTTGACTCTGAGATAGGCACGCTTATCTTGAGTTCAAGAAGCTTAAGCGTTAAACTATCCACTGGTACTCGGTTGTATGCGTCCTCAAGATCAATCGCTGCAGCAAATGTTTCAATGCCTGAGCGGAAACCTTCATAGACATCATGGACAAAAACTGCTGCAGTGGTCCAGGTATCTCTTTTTGGATGTCACCCTCCCAGGTTAGGTGGGAAAATACCTCGCCTCTGTAGCTGGCTTGCTATTTTTCTGGCAATTAACTTCACCAGCAGCTTGGCCATTGTGTTCTGAATGGTTATTACTCGATATCCCCTGACGTTTTTTGTGAGGTCTTTGCCAGGCTTCAGCAAGGGAATCATATAACTGTGTAACCACTCCTCCTTGATACTAGCACTCCCTATACTGTTGTTGTACATGTCTGCTCCGGTTAGCGGGTTAGGGGTATCCCCTATCAAAGGAGATGTAAGACGCCTCCTTTCCTCCCTTAGTCCACGGGACACCCTTGGGCAAGGTGGAGTACCCGTTTAGCCCCCCCCCCCCCCCGATCAGGGTTACGTGAAGCCATGGATGCAGGTGGTGGATGGAGTGTGAGAGCAGCCGACAGATTGTTGTTGGTTATGGTCTTGCTCTTCGGCGATAGGCAAATGATCTCATCAGTAGAGACAATGGCTATGGCCACCGACTAGTACAGTCACTGCCCAGAAGGAAAGCAATGGCAAACTACCTTCTGCAGAACTTGCCAAGAAACCATAGCAACCATGAAAGAAAACATAATAAGAAAGAGATCTGTTGGCGAGACCCCCAGGCCAGGCAGATCAGATAACACTGTGGAAGAGTATGACACAGGGACCAGTACTAGTAATCGTGATGACGGAGTTAATCCTGACTGTGTTACCAAGGAAATCCCCTGTGTCAGACTAATAAACAGAGTGAGAATAGCAACGTGGAATGTGAGAAGTCTGTATGAGGGAAAGCTTAAAGTAGTGTGTGATGAGATTGAGAGGTTAAACATTCGGAGGCCAGAGTGGAGTGACATTTTGTTTAGATAAGACAACTGCAAAATCTTTATTGGGATATAATCCAGTTAGTGATAGAATCCTCACTATTAGACTTAAAGGCCGTCCCAAAAACACAACTCTCATACAGATATATGCACCTACTTCAACAGCAGAGGAGGACGAAATTGAAGATTTTTACAACACACTACAAGACACATTAAATAAGATTGGTCATAATGATATAGCAATAATAATGGGAGATTTTAATGCAAAAGTATGTGCAGGAAGAGCTGAAAATGAGAGACCCGTTTTAGGAAAAATTTGGCTTAGGAAATAGAAATGATGCAGGTGACAAATTAATTGAATTTTGCACAGAAAATGAGTTAACGATAGCCAACACGCTTTTTAAACAACACCACATGGAAGTCTCCAGACAGTATTACCAAAAATCAGATAGATTATATTTTAATACAAAGAAGATGGAGATCAAGCATAATATCTGCAAAAACCCTACGTAGTGCAGACTGTGATACAGATCATCATTTATTAGAAGCAGATCTGAAATTAAAACTCAAAAAGCTTATCCGAGGACTAAGGCCACTTCGATTTGATCTCACAAAAATACCGAATGCATACACTGTAGAAGTTAGGAATCGCTTTGGCGTCTTGATGTCTGTACAAGAAGAAATGACACCTGATGAACTGGAAGTACACGCTATAGATATCTTGATAACTGCAGACCAAAGATTTAATTCCGACCAAGAAAAAGCAACTTAAGCCATGGATTACATCAGACACATTACAATTAATAAAACAACGAAGGGAACTGAAACAGAAAGGAGGTGAATCCGATAACAGCAGGATGAATTATAAATCTTTAACTCGAGAAATAAGAAAGAACACAAGAAAGGACAAAAATCAATATATACAAGATTGCTGTACCAGAATTGAGCAATATCATAAGACTGGAAGAGATTATGAAATGTTCAAAGAAATGAAGTTATTGACAAGAAATGTTCAACCTCAATTGAATGTTATCTGTGACAAGATGGGAAATACCTTAACAGAATCTAGACAAATTCTAGAAAGATGGCAGGAGTACTGCAGTGGAATGTATGATATGAGTGACAGTGAGGATATGAATGAGATACATGAGCCAATGGCAGCAGAGACAGAACCTGAACCCTCATTAGATGAAATTGCTTGTGATGAGATACCAGCTGAACTAATTAAAGCGGGAGGAGAAGAAAGCATACACATATATCATGCATTATGTACAAAGATTTGGAAATATGGTATATGGCCAAAAGATTGGAAGAAAACTATCTTCATTCCAATACCAAAAAAGGGCAACCTGAAATTATGCACCAACTGTAGAACTGTTGCCCTGATCAGTCATGCAAGTAAAATTCTACTAAAAGTCATAATGGGAAGACTTCGTAAGAAAATGGAAGAAGAGATTAACGTGGTTCAAGCTGGATTTAGACAAGGAAGAAGAACAAGAGATCACATATTCAACTTGCGTTTAATAATAGAGAAGTGCAGAGAATTTAATGTAAACCTATTCTCATGGTTTGTGGATTATAAAAAGGCATTTGACTGTGTACAACATCAGAAACTTTGGGAAATCATCAGGAATATGGGCTTTCCATCACATGTAGTACAACTCATAAAAATGCTCTATCTAGACCAACAAGCAGCAGTTAGAATAGATGGCGAGGCATCAGATTGGTTTGACATCAAGCAAGGAGTCCGTCAGGGCTGCGTGCTGTCACCCTATTTGTTTAACCTGTACGCCGAAAATATAATGATAAATATAAGAGATGATATAAACAGGGAGCTATATGATGCCCTAAATATCGGCGGTCATGACATACCCGAGATATGCTGATGATACAGTATTACTATCCACAACACAGAATGGCATAGAAAACCTAATAGCTTCAACCCAATTGAAGAGTGAAAATCACAACTTATATCTTAACAAAGCAAAAACAAAGATAATGCAAAAAAATAAAACTACTATGGAGAAATAAATATACATTAATGGGGAAAAATTGTAGGTGATGGAAAATTTTGAATAGCTTGGGTCATTGATTACCAACAACGGTGACACATTGAAAGAAATTAAACGGCGACTATCAATTGCTCTTCAAAGACTAAAACAGCTGAATAAATTATGGAATGGTACAGACAGAACTACAAAAATTAGATTTTTAAGAGCATGCATCTTTCCCATTGCAACATACGCCTGTGAGACATGGACACTTACTAAACAAGCTGAACAGCGCATAAACGCCTTTGAATATAAATGTTATAGACGAGTTCTAAGAATATCTTGGGTAAAGAAAAGAACAAATGCATCCATACTTCAAAAGTTGAATATTGAAGAAGGTTGGCTATTAAAGACGATAAAACAAAGAAAATTGAAATATTTTAGTCACTTGAAACGTCACGAAAGTTTGGAGAGAACAATAATGGAGGGGTATATGCCTGGGAAGAGAGGAAGAGGGAGGCCAAAGAGAAGATGGGTGCAGGATGTGGCTGATGATCTCAAGATGGGTGTTTCAGACGCGGGACATCTTGCTTATGATCGAGAGGTTTTCCGGAAGGTTGTTATGGGAGCGAGGTTCTGCAAAGGACATGCTCCTGAATGAATGAATGACATGTCTGCTAGTTTCTCTAGCTCGTTGTCGGCACACCTATTGATGTCGTTATATCTTATTTCATCTGACCCTGATGCGCTGATTGCTTGATCGTCGAAGCACAGCTGTGATTTCTTTCACTGTCACTGTGTCTTCATCCGAAATGTTCTGGACCTTGCACCTCTCTGAGGTGATCTCCTTGGCAAGATTTCGGCCTCTCATGTCAGTCTGGTTGCATTAAATTGTAAAAAGACAGATTATGGTCGTCACTAGGAAGAAAGAAATGCCACAATGTAATATACAAGTAAATGGGAATATTCTTCAACAAGTAAATTGGTATAATTATCTCGGAACAGTCATAACATCTGATAGGAGATGCCTTGAAGAGATTAGAACAAGAATCGCCATGGCGAAAGTAGACTTTAGCAAGATGAAAAACATACTGACCAATAAAAAGATGTCAATTGAAACGAGAAAAAGAATGTTGAGGTGCTATATAAGCCTTTACTTGTGTATAGATGTGAAACTTGGGCAATGAGCAGTCAAGCTGAAAAACACCTATGACTGTGGAAATGTAGTTTCTGAGGAGAATGCAAAGAAAACCATGGACAGACAGAAAAACCAATGACCAAGTCCTACTAGAAACAAATGAAGATCGTAAACTGATTAGAGACATTAGACGTAGACAATCAAAATTTTTTGGGCATGTTATGAGAAGAAATGAATTGGAGAACTTGGTGAAAACTATCAAGATCGAAGGGAACAGACCAAAGGAAAGACCGAGAAGTAAATACCTGGATGGAAACATTAGACGTAGACAATCAAAATTTTTTGGGCATGTTATGAGAAGAAATGAATTGGAGAACTTGGTGAAAACTATCAAGATCGAAGGGAACAGACCAAAGGAAAGACCGAGAAGTAAATACCTGGATGGCTTGGCCATATGGCATGGTCGAGACAGGTACACTGTGTTGACACACCACTCAGGTGATCGAGTGAAATGGCGAGTCATTACCACCCACGCTTTCTGGCATGGCACATGATTTTTTTTTATTTGGGGGGGGGGGGGGAATTAAGATTATTTCAAGATCGCCACAATACAAGAATAGATTACTCGATATTGTTTGTCCCTCCATAATTTACAGTTCTATACTCCTTGCTCTTCTGAAATTCATTTTATAACGTAAGTAGAACCGCAAATCATGTTTTATGTAGACGTCTAGACTTGTTCTACTATGTGTTATTAAATTAGCTTCTATTTTTAAGTATACTTGTGTAGGGGCCGGGGGGGGGGGGGATATAAGGAGGAAATACGAAAAGGGAGAAATTTATTGGGAGGAGATACGAAAAGGGAGAACGACGTTCTGAAAATATAAATATGATGAAAGGGTGCACAAGCCAAATAAGGTTGAGAACAACTGGTCTAAATGAAACGTGTAGGGAACATAACATAACAATTAGTATAAGTAAAACATAGGTAATGACTATAACTAAAGAAGAAAAAAAAAAAAAAAACAATTCACCTAAACGAACACCCCTTCAAACAAGTAAACAATACAAAATAACACAAAGTAATGCAGTTTTACAGAACAGGATTAAGATACATACTTCACTATATACTTTGAGAAGAGATCCGGTGACAAGACAAACCCCTGTCGAACTCCTAGCTTTATCTGTTCGTAACTTCCCTCTTTATTTCCCATTTTAACTGCTGCTACTTGGTTCCAGTAAATATTCTTTATTGTTCTTAAATCTTTCCGATCATTGTTGGTATCTTCCAACATATAATAATAAAGGGAGACTTTATTAGCAAAACATTTACTAATAATGTACGGACATTATTCGCAAACGGCTGCTCACGTGATGTTTACTGCCGCCGTCGATTGGCTTAAGAAGACTTTTATTCTCCCTTCTTGTCAGTCTTTTGTTTGCAAGTTCTTTTTATTCAAACCCCACTTTCTTTTTGAACTTCAACTACATACATACTAGTTTATTCCATAAAACTTTAATGTTCAGATCTTAATGAATGCCTAGCTACGGTACATACTTCTTAACGTTGAATTTGGTACGCACGAGATGCAAGTAAGCCTCTAGATGACACTTTTTATCATCCTATCTCAAGTGAACAATATAAAATGGCACAAAGTACATTTTCACAGATTTACCACAGTTCCACCCAATTTTATTCCTATCTCAAGTGAACCAAGTCGACAGACATCCTCTTTGCAACTGAAGTTCTAGCCAACATTTGTTTTTATGAAGCGAGGGTTCAAAGGTAACAAAGTTCACACAGGGTTAAATTTACGTATGCCTGTTAAATATCTTTTTTATTAAAAATTAAGAAGAAAAAATGCCGGCGGGGAGACGAGCCCCAGTCTCCAGCGTGACATGCGGAGATTTAATAATGTAGTCAAACGTAGGTCACGTGACCAGCCATTTGCGAGTAATGTCCGTATATTATTAGAAAATGCTTGCTTATAATCACTTTGATAATAAATCATACAATTCAACTGCGCTTGCATTTCCCTATTTGCTTAGAGCATATTTAAAAGAACATAATAACATGATAGTAATGCCTTTATTGATCACTACACTTAATATTTATGTTCAAGCATTCTGCGAAATTACAAGGTATCTAAAAGAAAAACACTAAGATAAGCAATAAGTAGGGGACATAAACATCTAATATACGTTCCAAGGGAGATTACATAGAATTTAGAAAAAAAAAACAATAAAACATATATTACCGATAATATTATTACGACGTTAAACTTCTATACTATTTTCTTAGGAAAAAAAAGACTAATGCAGAAGGAAAATATAATGCAAAATATAATACATTTATATTTCATAAACAACATGTTTTCAAATTTTTTATACTTATATTTAATAATGTACGTTTTAGTTAAATGATTATTTCTTAAATATTTGTTTGTATACTTTTAATGTGGAAGCATCCGCTGACAACTGCATTTCCCTATATGGGAAAACATTTTTTTACTGGCCTCCTAGGGCCACAAAAGAGTACTGGAAATTAACCACACAGACACAAAAACATCCCTTCCTGTCCTCTCTCTTTATCATGACGTGTAAGGACAACATTTGTAACGGAAGTAGCCAAACAGGGACCGCATGACAAGAACATAGAAGAAAGACCATCTGCAAATTACACCATTAGAGGACACCTGTTTGCGGACGACCAAGCACCAATAGCAAAATCAGAAGTGTCAACGTCCTAGAGACCTAGGGAAATGAAACTCGGGTTCATACAGGCAACAAACTCCATTCTGATACTATCTGATATAATATATTTACAGTAAGCTGGCGAAGAATGGTTCAATGGAGTTCATAACAAAGCAATCATACATAATCAGTACAACAAACTCTATCATCTATCTCGTGAGTAACACTCCTAAATACACTTGTGTTCAATGTATCAAGTCCCCCTTAAGTTAAGCCCTGTTGCTTGTTCGATGTCCAGTCGGCGTCTGCCCTCTAACGTGTCTCGATCGGACACGGGCTGCAACTCTCCTCGAGCTTCTCGTGGAACAGGTCTTGGCACGCGGTGAGCGGGTTCCCCCTGTGTCCACGGAGCTGTAGGCGAACTGACCTATCCTTCTCGAAGGCTCTAGATTGTTCGAGCATTCGAGTGTGTCTCCCTTGTATTGGGGTTATGTCCCCTCTCTAATTCCCTTCTATCTTTATGTTCCTACCGACTCCATGTGAGACTCTGACAAGAAGCTGAATTACAAGACCACATGAATAGTCCTAAACCAGTGGTTCTCAACCGGTGGCGAGAATGATTTCTGATGAGAATGCAAAGAATACCATGGACAGACAGAAAAACCAAGTCCTCATTCATTCATTCATTCATTCATTCATTCATTCATTCATTCATTCATTCATTCATTCATTCAGTAGCATGTACCCATGCAGAACCTCGCTTACCATAACAACCTTCCTGAAAACCTCTCAATCATAAACAAGATGTCCCGCGCCCGACACACCCATCTGGAGATCATCCGTCACATTCTGCACCCATCTTCTCTTTGGCCTTCCTCTTCCTCTCTTCCCAGGCATATACCCCTCCATTATTGTTCTCTCCAAACTTTCGTGACGTTTCAAGTGACCAAAATATTTAAATTTTCTTTGTTTTATCGTCTTTAATATATGTATGGCCACATGAAGGCTTTGAGCGATGTAGACCTGAAGGAGATGACCGACTGCTTTAACCAGAGCATTAGGACAGCATCAGTACCGCAGGATCGGGTGCACAGCTATCTCATCCCTCTCCCAAAACCATTCAACGATCATTCAAAGCTTAGCGGCTTTAGGATCATCACCCTTCAAAATACATTTGGGAAGGTTTTAGAGAAGATATCGCTGTCAAACTGCAAGAGTTTTTGGAAAGGGGGAAGCTTCTTCCAAGAGGCCTGGGGAGCTACAGGCCAGGAAAAGATACCTGGTCAAATGCAGCCACTTTTGCCTTTGGCGTTTATGAGGGGTTCCAGAGTAGACAGAAAAAATTGGCGGCAGCACTTGATCTCGAGGATGCATACAATAGAGTTCGATATGATATTTTGATGACCGCACTAGGAGAAGGGAGTCAATCCCTGGTTGGTGAACTGGATAGCGGCCGTCCTGCAATCTCGTCGGGTTGCTCTCCGTCTGGGTGCATAGACCTCAGAGCCCCGTATTTTAACCCCGGGACTGCCACAGGGATCCGCAATCTCACCGGTGCTCTTTAACGTGTATAGGAGCAAGATTGCAAACCTAGAAGCAACAGGGGTTTGGAAGGATACTAATTTTTGCAGATGATATTCTTGCATATAGGCAGGGGAGAGATAGTGAGTAAACAGCCCAGGAGCTACAGGCGACAGTAGACAAAGTGATTGACTGTTGCACTGAAATGAGTGATGTCATCCACCCGGAAAAGGCAGCTGTTTTGTGGTGCTCTCTGGACAACAGGATTGTGAGAACTGATGTCCCAAGCCTCACGATAGATGGTAGAAGCGTCAACAGAGAGAACAAACTGAAGTATCTGGGAATCATATTTGATAGGAGCCTGTCCTTCAAGGACCATGTGGAGACGGTTGTGACACGACTCAATGCACTTAAAACTATGGCTGCAATGGACACAGAGCAGAGAATGCCTTTCACACTATACCAGCACTTGATCCTCTCAATAATTGATTATGAACTAGGACTGCTCACTGTCTCAAAGAGTCAGTTGGTGAATTTAGAGCGCATACAGAACGAAGCTATGCGGGTCATTCTGGGATGCACCAGAGACACCCCAGTAGTGTGTATGCGTTATATCCTTGGTTTGCCGACTGTTGCTGGTAGGCTCAAGGTGATGTAGGTGAATTCATACCTCAGAGTAGCTGCTGACACAGATCACGCGTTGAATGAGGCGCTGGACGCAAGTTAATGGTCAGCGACTGATAAAAGTGAAATCATGGATGGCTCAGGCGGAGGATACGATAAGACAGGTGTGCATCTTGGAGAACATTAGGTGAGGAAAGGAGTGGGTCAGAGTGCCAGCGGAGCAGTCAGGCTTGTGAAGCGTTATAATTCACATTGAGCCGGGAGTGCAGGGAGTGGCCAGCAGGGGCCACGGGAGTGGAAATCCAGCAACTAATTCAGAATAATGCTCGCCCTGGTGATGTGATTATCTACACAGATGGTTTGGTGTTGATAGGCAGGAGAAGTGCCTGGAGGTTCTTAGCAAAAGCTAATGGTCGACGTTTGGTGCAGGAGAGCGTGACATATGATACCACAACATCTAACTTAAGAATGGAGGTGGAGGCGGTCAGTGCAGCTTTCCGCTGGATGGAGAATACGAGACACACACAACATCATGATTGTAACTGACTCAGAAAGCATGCTGAGTTGGGTGAGGACAGGCAAGCTTCGTACAGAGTGGCTTGCTTCGCTTCGGAAGTCACGGGTGACAAGCATCGTCTGGATCTTTTCTCCGGGGCATGCTGGTGTGCTGGGGAATGAACAAGCGGACAGATTAGCTGGCTCTGCAAAACTTGGTGGAGTATTGATGCATGATAAGGTAGACGTGGTTGCGGCCTTGTGGGAGCACGTGTACACCTCGGAGGAGCAAATGGATCACCATGGTCTGGCAAGAATGCTACAGCGAGGGTTGACGAGGGGATCTGGCCGACGATCGACGCTCAGAGGAAAGGCGAGATGGACATATAATCAGATTGCTACTGGCACTATTAGTGTTGGAACTCTTCGCTGGCTGCTGGGGATGGGGACGGACCGCTTATGGGAATGCCCCGAATGCTGTGATGTCGGTTGCTAAATCGATCAATCAATAGTCTTTAATAGCCAACCCTTCTTCAATATTCAGCTCTTGAAGTATGGATGCATTTGTTCTTTCCTTTACCCAAGATATTCTTAGAACTCGTCTATAACATTTATATTCAAAGGCATTTATGCGCTGTTCAGCTTGTTTAGTACGTGTCCAGGTCTCACAGGCGTGTTTTACCCCTATATGGGGGAAAAAAACTTTTTTACTGGCCTCCTGCATGAAAGAAATGAAGATCGTAAACTGATTAGAGACATTAGACGTAGACAGTCACAATTTTTTGGGCATGTTATAAGAAGAAATAAATTGGAGAACTTGGTGAACCCTGGCAAGATCGAAGGGAACAGACCAAGGGAAAGACAGAAAATTAAATACCTGGATACATGGCATGGTCGAGATAGGAACACTGAGCTGATCTACGACTCTGGTTATCTAGTGAAATGGCGAGTCATGACCACGCACGCTTTCCGGCATGGCACATAATGCATTGAGAGATTTTTTTGGGGGGGGGGGGGGAGATTAAGATTATTTCAAGATAGCATCAATACAAGAGGGAACCGATTACTTGATATTGTTTTTCCCTCCATACTTTACAGTTTTGTACTCCTCGCCCTTCTGAAATTCATGTTATAACGTAAGTAGAACCGCAAATCATGTTTTATGTAGACGTCTAGACTTGTTCTAGTATGTGTTATTAAATTTAGCTTCTATTCTTACGTATACTGTGTAGGGGTAGGGTGGGGGGATTTATAGGGAGGAAATACGAAAAGTTGGAGGTGGGGGGAGTGACGTTCTGAAAATATGGTAAAGGGGTCAGGATTAAAAAAAAAAGGTTGAGAACCACTGGTCTATATTTTTAAAAAAAAGTCTGTTTACTTTTGTCTGCCCTAATATAAAATTCCATATCTCAGTAATCAACTGAGGTAAATGATGAGCCTTAGCATATAACCTTATCAATTATGTCCACCCAACCAAAAAACAAATAATTGTTCTGGAGATTGTACAGCAGATTTCAAAGTTTGTTTATATGCGGTATATAATTTACGGGTCAGAGATGAAGTGCACATTATTAAATGTATTACTTCTTCACACAGAAACATTAGCGTTGAATAGTTAATTTCCTCGTGGGACATGAGATTGGCCTTATGACAAGAGCCTCACGTAGTGGAACGGGGCATTGCTGTAAAACAAGTTTGTTAGCGAGAAATCACTAATTTTTCACCAAAACACAAAAAAAATGTCGCCGCTTTCCAAGATTTAAGATGCTTTTGAACCTGTCAGAGACATATTCCTTGGGTGGAGCTAAATATAAGACGGCAGGAAACATTTCATAACGATGGACCAGACAGTTTTCAAAATAATTGATCGTGGATGAAGGCATTCATTTCTGGACAGACTATAGTTATACTGGCCTCATGTTTTCTCAGTGTGTGTCCTATCCAGAGCCAGCATCTTTTCAACATCAACATAAAACATTTATGATATAATTAGATCCACTGCAGGAATAGATCAACTGTGAAGATATCTCATACATTATCTGAAGGAATCATTTTCACGCCGTAAGGCTAGGGTTGCTAGATTTCCGGCAAAAAGAGGACATGTCCTCTTTAGCCTAATATTCTCTGTCAGGCATGTAAAGTTAAAAACCTTTAAAACGTCCGGCTTCTCTTATATTTTATGTAATAATTTTTTATGTATTGTTGTTACAACTTACAATGTATCTACACTCTACCGTATGTTTACACTGTTAAAATGTACAAAGTCTGTGCATTTCTGCGAACTAATCGAGTATAGTAATTCTAACGGTTATCTGTATCTGGCTCATTACTCTTTTTGATATTTACTTTTACCTCTTTATTAAAATGCTTAATAATATTTACTTAATTTTCCTATTTATACCAAATGTGAAACACCAATTATTTGTATAATTTGAATCTAACTGTTGCTCTATTCGGCAACACTGCATTACTAACAATCTAGCTCTATGCTGTAGTCTCTATGGTCAAAATGTTAGTGTTATTTCCGGTAGCAAAGACGCAAATTAAAATTCAGATGAAACATTCAATATGTCCTCCTTTTTGTCTTATTATATCCTCCTTTCAGTGCCCACATATTTGGCAATCCCTACTTAAGGCACATTGAGTCTATGGTGCCAGATCCCATATTTGTAGACAAGTCAGCTCTCAGTGGGTGATGTGGTTGGTGTCCCACCAAAATTTGAGTTGAGTCAAGAACTAGTATACAGCACTCAGGACATTCCCATACATGCTCCATCTTCACCTTCAACAGCCAGTGAAGAGTCTCAATATGACTAATACCAATTGCAGTCTCAGTGTGTCTGCTTGGCCTTTATATTACATCACTAATATTAATGAATCCCTGGGTATAATTCTGTCACTATTCTGAGAACATTTATAAGTGGAATGTCTCCGTCAGCATTAATAAACCCACTAGCTGTGTCTCCCTGGAAAATGCTGTTATATATCAGCAGTTTTGTAGCACAGATAACTGTCCCCATATCACACTGGTTGTGTATACACTTCGGATAATGGTCTCATGATCCGTCTATCCAATAGGACACATAATTCCAAATTCTAGTGAGTTTAAGCTTGTTAAATCAACAAAAGAGGAAGAAGAAGGCCAAAGAGAAGATGGGTGCAGGATGTGGCGGATGATCTCCAGATGGGTGTATAAGACGCGGGACATCTAGCTTATGATCGAGAGGTTTTCCGGAAGATTGTTATGGGAGCGATGTTCTGCAAAGGACATGCTACTGAATGAATGAATTCTCTTCTTCGTGTGTTTTACGTCTCCTGACATTTTGTTTGCGTTGTAGGTTCCAGACAAGAGACTGTCTAGCTCAGTGGTTCTCAACCGGTGGTTGCATTTCCCTAGTTGCTTAGAGCATATTTAAAAGAACATAATACAGTGGAGTCTGGATAAGTAGAAGTTACAGGGGCCGAAGTAATTTGTTCTACTTATCAGAAATTCTACTTATCCAGAATGCACTAATTTACACTAATACGACGCAGTAGCATTGAGTAAAATGATTGTACCACTTAGGAAATACAGTTAGTGAACAAATAAATAGCAATACAATATCAGACATGTTTAATTATTTTAGAAAACGGAACATTAAAGTCATATGAAAATTTCCAAATTAATTAAAGAATTGAGTTGAGTTGAGTTGATTTAAGAACCGACATCACTGCATTCGGGACATTCCAATACGTGCTCCGTCCTCTCGTTCAACAGCCAGCGAAGAGTCATACTACTAATCGTTCCCACCGCTATCTGATTAAAAGTTCTCCTGGTCTTCCCCTCAGTTTTGAGATTCTTCCAGAACCTCTGCCGATCTCCCCGCAATCTCATTCTTTCCACATATGGGTTCTCAATCTGTTCCTCCGCCTTCTCCACCTGGTCCCACAAGCGCACGACCACCTCCCCCTTGTCCATAGGCAAAATACCACCAAGAGGTGCCCTCCCTGCTAGCCTATCAGCCTCTTCATTCCCTCGTACACCCGCATGGCCAGAGCAAAATATCCATACAATTCTCACGATATGTGACCTCTTCCAACAGCTCAATCTTTCTTTCTAAAGTTAAAATAGTAAGCTTTCGTCCTCTAGCCGCCTTGGATATGTAGCGAGATATCATATGTGCGAGATTGTTGTTCTCTGGGCTGACTAGAAATAATTCTTTCTCGAAACAATTTATTTTTTGTTGGGGAGAGGGCGGGGGGGGGGGGGGGGGGTGAAATGAATAGAGCACATGAACACTTATATAGTCGGTATTCATTTTTATGTTCGACTAAACCGAAAATTCGAGTTAACCGAATTCGACTTATCAGGACTTTTTATACAATGATCATCATCATCATCATCATCTTCCACTTCTGCCGTCAAGCGTCGTGGGGAGGAATAATTTGCGTTCCAGCGCCCGATGGGCGGCACTGGATAGTGTCATTCCGTGTAGTTGTACAATGTCTCTGATGTCGTCAATCCATTTTCTTCTTGGACGCCCTCGTGGTCTCGTCGCAAATTATCTTTGATGTAAGGCCAGTAATGGTAGTTGCTGATGTTGCATTCTAACGACATGGCCAAACCACTTGATCTTCTGTCTTTCAATAAATGTGGCACAAGGTGTTGATCCCACAGTCTGTCTGATAATAGCATTTCTTACTCGGTCTCGGATTGTTAAGTTGGCAGCTCTCCTCGGGCATCTCATTTCGCAGGTGTTGATTTTGCGAAGGATAGAGTCCAGGTTTGAGATTGGTAGCATAGGGTTGGTATGAATATGCTGTTTATTATCTGTCGTTTTGCGGGCATGGGTATGTTTGGATGTTTCAGTAAGGGTGATAGTTGATATGTAAGTGCACTAGCTTTTTGACATCTGATTTCAATTTCTCTGTCCAATCTGCCATCTTCTGTGATCATACTTCCAAGATATTTGAATTCTTTAACTTATTTCAGGGTTGTGTTATTTATCTGTATACTTAGTGGATCTGGCGATCTGCTAACTTGCATTACTTCGGTTTTGGCTGTGTTTATACTCATATTGTATCTGCTGCAGGTTGAACTCAGATTAGTAATATGATTTTGTAGTCTGCCCTCATCGCTGTAAAACAGGCACTGATCGTCTGCAAATAGAAGTTCATTTATTCCCTGTGGGTAATTTGTTTCATTTGGAGTGAAGAGTTCTAAATTTTCTGAATCTGTTCTGTCGAGACTTGCTTCTTTGGAAATTTTGTCCATGTAGATATTGAATAGCAGGGGAGAGAGCACACATCCCTGCCTCACTCCTGTATTGACTGTGAACATATCTGATATACCTTCTTGTGTTCTTACTGCACTTCGGCTCGAGTGGTACATGGCTATAATGTTTTCTAACAGTTGCCCTTGTATCCCATAGTCTTCAAGGATGGTCCATAATTTGTATCTGTCTACTCTATCGAAAGACTTTTCCTGATCTACAAACACAATATTCTGCTGGTCACTATATTCAATAGTTTTTTCACATATTTGTCTAAGTGTAAATAATGCATCAGTGCAACTTTTACCTTTCCGAAAACCGAATTGTGCTTTGCTTAACTGTTGTTCAACTATTGGTCTAGCTCTTTGTTCCAATAGTTTTGCATACATTTTCCCTATGTGGCTCAGGAGTGATATACCTCTGTATGTTTCGCACTCTCTCATATTGCCTTTCTTTTTCCATATTGGTACTATTATTGCCTGTTGCCAATCATCTGGGACTTTCCTTTCTTCCCATGCTATATTAAAAAGTCTTGTTAGCCATTTAACTCCAGTTTCCCCACAGGCCTGAATAGCTTCTGTGGTTATTCCATCTGGACATGGTGATTTGTTTTTAGGACTTTTCTGTATAACTGCTTTGACTTCTGCAGGTATGAAATTTGGTTCTTGCTGTCCCTGGAATTTAAGCACAAAAGTGAGGTTTTCTATGTTATGTGTGGGGTTAAGTAGTTCTTGAAAGTATTCTGCCCACCTTGCTAGTCTTTGTTGTGGATTAAATATTGGTATACCTCTTTTGCTGTTTATGATGGTGGTTGGGTTGTAGCATGCATCTCTGTTTCTCATTGTGGTGACACGTTTATAAAATTCTCTTGGGCAGTCATTTGCTAAGGGTCGCCATCTGTTCACCGTATATTCTCCAGGATTCATATTTAGATGCTCTAATAATAGTTCGTTTGGCATTACGTCGTGCTATTCTATAAGTAATATAGTCCTTGTTCAGATTTAGTTGTGATCCACTTTTTGAATGCTACCTTCTTTTTGGATATGCTATCTTTAACTTCGTTGTTCCACCAGGCTGTTCTTAATCTTTTGTCCTGCCCTATTTTCTTTGTTCCACATTTATTTTCCAGTGTGTCGAGCATGGCAGCCTTGAAACATGTCCATTCCTTATCTACGCTTGAGTGGTCATCAGGGATGTTCTTATGTAGGTGTTTGATTTCTTGATTGAATTCGTCTTTAACCGTATTTTCCTGCAGCCTCCTATAATTGATGACATTTGTTGTTACCTTTTTGTTTCTTATTTTCCTGTGTGGGGAAATCTTTTTTATTATGACTGGTTTGTGATCAGTATCAACATCTGTATTTGGGAGTGCTCTTGAATCTAATAGTAGTCTTCTGTCTGATTTCCTAATTAGAATAAAGTAAATTTGAGATGCTTGGTCTATGTCATTCCATTTATACCAGGTTTTGGTGTGGCCTACGACGATGTTGAAAAAAAACTATTTGCTATTATTAGTCCATGTTCGGAGCATATGTTGAGTAGATGTTGACCATTGCTGTTACAATCAGTCTCTGTGTCGCTGAATGGCCCCAATGCAATCATTCCATGGTGTTCTTCGTGTGCCTGACTAAGCCAGTAACGTCGACTTAAGCGAAATTCTACTTATCCGAGTTCGACTTAAGTGGACTCGACTGTAACATGATAGTAATGCCTTGATTGATCACTACACTTAATAATTATAACCAAG